>DWNJ01001867.1:0-11311 GCA_018250275.1 Udranomia eurus
CTGGCCATGGACAGAGAGAGGTACAAGAAACTAACGGCCAACCTTCTGGAGTGAAGAGGCACAAGAAGAAGAAGAATTTGACAATGATGTTATTGGGCCATACAAGCCCTACTATTACCACGTTATTATAACTATTTACCTCGGTCACTCACATTCCATAAGCATATTCACTCTGAACGAGTAGGAGTACCGATTACTGATAGTGCGTTTAGAAACTGAACGAGCAGTAGATTATTTAAAGTGTATATTTATTTTTGTAGTATGTGTAGGCTATTTTTAATTAAACTCAGATTCGTCCGTGCAGTCATTGGTCAATTAATTGGGCAGTCTGTTATGATCAGAAATTTATATATATATAAAAGCGAATTAACGAGTTATACGACTTGTCAACTTACTTATGCACTGGTTGGTCAACAAATCTAGCAGTTTGCGTTACTAGTACTTTTTATCGAAATATAATTGGTTTACTCGTATAAAAAGTTGCAAGTGTGGGTAAAGACTCTGGAGGGGCGTGGACTGTTGGACGAGACGACCTATACTCACTCCTCTAACGTGTAGGGCCGCAGCGAGGGCCCGCACAGCTTGACGGCGGCGCGCTCGTGCAGCGGCGCGGCCAGCAGCAGGCGGCGGCAGCGCACGGCGCCGTGCACCACGCCCGCCTCCGACAGGTCCCACAGCGCGCGCGCCAGCCCCGCGCACACCTTCTTCAGCTGCAGCGGCTTCACGCGCTCCGGATTCTCCCTGGGGGGGCACACCGGTTGTGATTACTATCGACGCTCAAAGAATAACGCTATCTGGGTGGGGCACACCAAGGGTTACGTTATATTGCTCGCTAACATATTACACCTTATAGAATAGCGCTACGGTATCATGTCGTAAGAGGCATCTAAAAGGGGCTGCGAAGAGGGCTGCTAAAAGAGCGGTAAGAGTGGAATATGAAGCTGCTCGGTCCACAGCTCCGGGAATTTTGAGTCAAATAATAATCACGTCGACTCAAAACATACGACATACACAAAATATATAGTCTTATGACCGTTTTCACTAATGTAACGAGACGCTTAATACCTAAATGTTCAAATAGATATTACTAAGCTAGTACACTTAGCCAGTTGCCCATTGTCGATGAAAACGGAAATGAGATTAATGACTCACCTAAGGTACACATCAAAGGGTCCGTACGGCAAATACTCCAGAACCATCGCCGTGGGAGAACTGAGCGTGACGCCGTACAGTCGCACGATGGAACTGGACTGCACGCACGCCCACTTGCTACCCAGCTCGATAAAATCCTGTGGTCAAGTAATAAATAATCCTGTTAATCTGTTTTACTTACTAAAAGTCACTTAAAAATAAACTAAAAAGTAAATTAGAGTACAATTTTGTATTGGTTGTTGACACTAAGTAATCATTAAACGCTTTCAGTGGTTAATGTTCTATCCTGGTGGGTATGTATTCTCTATAATAGTTATAGACATATACTGGAAATAGTTATAAATATTTATTTAGATGTAAAAGACATCCTAGAACATAATGTAGGACCTTGCCTTTAAATAATCGGGTGCCTTCTCTCGCTGAAGAGTCTTGAATGCAACTACCAATTTCTTCGTCTCGTCGAGCCTCCACAAAGCCTTATATGTAGAAGTTATATTAGCGCTACCGACTTTCTCAGATCCTGTAACAATAAGTTTAGCTGTGAACTTTTAAAGGTGGTGAAACCTTTTACGTGTCAACTCCGGAGGCACCACCGCCACACCTATTTCTGCCTTATAACAAGTGTTCTTGCTGCTGTGTTCTGGTTTGAAGGGCGTGGTCAAGGAGACATAGGTACTTAACTGAGACGTTCCAACTTAGTCCTCAGGGGTAACAACGCATTTGTAGTCGACCTAAGAAAGAACTTCGATCCTGTCTTGGGTTGATTGCAGATGTTCATGGCCGGCAGTAACCACGTACTATGGTAGACTGCATGGTCGTTTACGTCCCAGTCATAAAAAGAATTATTTTCCCTCGATTAGATCGCACAAGAAATACACACATACCCACATAAGTACCGTAAATATATTTAAAATAATTATAATTGAACAGTTGTTTAAAATATTGAATACGTTGCGCGCGTTAGTTATTGAATTACCATAAACAATTTTAAGACCGTCAAATACTAAATACCGAAACGTGCTCATACTATAAACAGTGTAATGTTATTTGTTATTCACAATAGATTAAACTTCACCTTCAGGTAATTAAATAAATACATGAATCATAGCAAAAACTATATTACGCAAATGGTCACATTTGGATATTGAGTATTTTCTTAATCTCGCAGATACTTATCTATACTGAGGTGATTCCTTAATATTGATCATATTCAGTCAGAGAATACTTCGATATTTTGCAGCGGCCTAGTTAAAAAAGTACTAACACTGAAATGAAATTTCGATATTGAGGCATTTAAGCACGATGGTGCAAACGGTTCGTGAACTCAAAGAGTCTAGAAATCTGATATAAAACAATACAAGCCGGAATTAAGTAATACAAAATCATCAGTAATGGCCATAATCAATTTTATTGATTTATTTTCCATCTATCATCTAAGCAAAGATTAAAAGTTCCTTTGAAATCATTATTAATATATTTTTAATTTCACTATACCAGTAGCAGTGACCTAACATCAAATGGCCGGCAGACGCTAAAAGGATAAAAAAAATCGGAAAACGCGAAAAAACCGGTCGCCAAGCGAAGTGTATCCAAATAATCTTGATACAGGTCTCAGGTAGGTAATAACAAACAGTATTCGCTTGTAAAAAACGCTTCTGCAGTCGGAACTATGTCAGTGACGTCATAGCGTCAAGGCCGCCTGGTGGACCACGTTTCCCGCCAATTTCGTCCGATAAACAACCACGTGTTGTAGCCATCACGCTAATAGTACTAACTGATGACATTGGCGCGTGTAATTTAGGGCGTTTCATTCAAGCTTATAAGGTTCAGCTCTCGGCTGCTGGTTGGAATGCTGTATAGCAGCAATTAAAGATAATCAAATCAGCATCAATTGAGCATCAAAGGAAGCGTTGCATTACTCCTCAGAAGTAGCAGCACACTTATTGCTCTCAGAGGTTAAGTCCTGATCACACTGATTTAGAATCGGGCGGAGTGCACAAAAACTGTTTTTCTGAAGTAGCAACTGTTATCGTAAAGGGATAATCCACATTTACCCCAATATACGTTAGGACAGTCACTTTAATCATCACAACTCCGTTTTTAAATGCGATGAGATCAGCCTTGTCAGTTACTTGGTTGAATTAACACGCGTTCAGAACATAACCTAAGCGGTAAAAATTACTTGCAGCTTAACGTTTTTCTTCCCGGATAAAACAAACAAATTAGTTTCTAACAAACAAACATGTCTTGGAGCCCGAAAGTGCAAAGATCGCGCCACGAGGTTACATAACACAACGTGGTCGTAGTAAACATAACCTATCGACGAGTCAATGAAATGATAAGTACCTACACACATTTCCCCAAACAACACAAGATAAAACGTGCATTAGCCCAAGGAAATACTTTCACATGGTTACGCAATAAGTTTCCCGCCAATCTTTCAATGGCGCGTTTCCCGCCATCCGCCATGTTGATAACCCGACCCGTTGACATCGCACCGCGGCCCGCGTTGTTGGTTCTGACGTGTGTTACATTCGTCTCGGTCGGGTTGTACCGTGGCCGCGTGTAAAGTGGCCTTGGAGTTGTGCGCGTGCTCCCGGCATGGCCGCGACGTCTGTACGAAGTTTGAACACAAATACTTGGCACTACCGCTAGGGATGTAGTCCTACAATGTCTGAGCAAATCCGATCCGACATGTCATACATATTACGGATTTTATTTTACGCAACAAATTATTACGTAACCCATCACGCTAATTTAATTTTAGAATAGACATGTTTTACTAATTCTACAGAGTTATCTAAAATTACATTTAGTACGTAAAAATAACTTGTAGCAAAATCATATGCGAGTGGCTATTTTTTTTAATCAATTTGGTTATTCTTCGAAGATAAGAGAGAATCGCCGGAACCGACGTCTCGTATCATCACTAGTAAAACACACTTGTACAAATTCAAACATTTATATTGCCATTATCAATCTTTTATCACGAGCCGTCTACGTCGCATGATATACGACGTAAATAGAACATTAGTACTTAGTTGATACTGTTCATACGGTGTACTCATCGTAACACACTACTTGATTTGTAGCCGTTACAAATATTTGTAACCGATTACGGAAAAACAATTAATTTTATCACGTTTATCGCGCAGACCTTGTGTATTAAGTAAGCAGCGGTATTTAATTGATCTTATACAACATTTCATATCTTTACAAAGCGTAAATATTTAAAATAGTAGCATAATCTGACCACTTATTTCACTTGTGTATTACGTACTTACGAGAGCATGAACATAAAATCTCATAACTCTTGCGTAAATTGTGACGTACCTTTTTGTGAGTGTTGAAGATGAATTAAATCATGTATTATATTAGATTCTATTCGTGAATGCCAAGTTAACGTAACGACAGAGTTCGCTGAAACTCATTGGGCAGCCGAAGTGCGGGTATTTCGGTCGACCTAAATATCTGCGCGGGCGCATATTTCGGTCTCTTTCATAAAGATTTTATTTGTGTATGATTTGTCTCTTTCTATCAATGCGCCAGATATATTAAAACATAGAAAATTTAATATTAATTTGATCGTATGAATTAAAATTGTAATAATTATTTATTTGTAGAGCTAAATAATATTTTTGGGTTCAGCTTTTCGCAATTGGTATTTAAAGAATTTAAGACTTCGGTAAAGGTTTGCCAAAAAACATTATAAAACAAGTTTAAGGAAATTATCGCTGTACCTACAGTTGGAATTCTCTAAGGGTTTATTTATAAAGGTATTTTCTTGTGGTGTTCGGCATGTTTTATTTTCGGATAATGTCATTGACACAGTGTGAATGACTTTAAATATTTCTGTAACAATTGTGAAACGACGCGAGTTTGCGACTGCTTAGCATGAACTGTATGCAATGCGGTGCACGCTCCTAGAAGGCTTGTACGATGAACATGCATCCGTTGCCGACACGACTGGAATTATAGATCGGGGGTAAAAAATAACATAAAGGCTAGGACAAATCGACAAGAAACGTGAAGGGCTCGTCCTGAGAACCGTCAAATTGGATTTTTTCTGTGTCACGCTTCCTCCGCGACTGAAACGGTGTTGGCGCGTCATTCCTGCTTTTGTGGAGTCCTTTGAGTGTGGCCGCTGAGCTCCGTGTCAGGAAACAACGTGCGCTCCCTGAATATCTAATTTGGACACACTGGAGGTAAACATGGAAATTGTTCCATCCAATTTTTTTTCTAAAATTCCAACGTTATTATTGAGGCGACATAACATTTCAAATTGATGTTCCTATTACACGAGCATAGGTTTCCCGTAGGTAAAATTTGTGTAACAATATTTTTCTTTTCAGTAAAACTGAATACAATAAATAACCGCTTTAAATGGAAGCTGTACGCAAACATGAACAGCCGAGTGGTCTCGCGCCACACAAGTTTATGCAACCCTCGACGCATGCTTTTTAAAAAACCCATTACGTCCAAGAAAATTGCGCTGAGTGGAGCGAAATTACTGCATTTATTCCTCCGTGTTTATTGTTAAAGAACGTGCCACACAAAGGGTTCGTGTGGAGGTTTCCCCGCGCAAATGTTGTCCAAATGCTGTCGGTGCTATTGTCCAAGGCCCAAAGAATGACGTAAGCCTCGGGTCACGATCCAAAAGGAGTCAGTAAAATCGTGGCCGTCATTACGGCGTCATTGCACGGGCTCGCCTTACAAATTGAAAATTCCTCCGGGAATGTAAATTATAGGGGCAACTCTATGAACTGATTATTTCTAAGCAAGGAATTTTTGAACGTTTTTTCGATTCAATAATGATGATCGTACTAGCACATGATTGGTACAAGAAAATAAAAGTGGATTTAAAAAAGGGTACAGATTCCGTGCCTCCTTATGTTTTAAGAATTTATAAAACGATGATCTTGATAATAAGAGTATCTGACATATAAATTCGAACTTACACAATGGCTTAAAAAGACTAACTATACCCAGATGATATATGCAATGGACTTTTCTGTTCTGACATGGCATGTTTCTTGGACATTGCAAACCATTTACAAACAAAGCGAACGACACATTTCGCAAATATTTCTAAGTCTCCTGACGCACGATGACTGGTACCGACTAAGTGTGCGGACACCAACTTGAACGGACAAGTCTCGACTTGACCGAATGCGTTCCAATCGCGACTTGGTATATGATTGGAACGGGTATCGGTATTACCGAGACCGATAATCCAGGTTGGAAGCGTAGGGGGAGATGTTCGGAGACGGGAGGGGGTGTCGGAAAAAACGGGCGCGGATTTGTCAGGCGTGGGCGGCAACAGCGCTCGCGACCAAACAGGTTAGTAACTCGCTGCCCTAGCGCACACCGATGTACTTTTTATTTCTCTTCATTATAGTACAGGGCTGCAAAATCAATCATGCAATTTCACGCGTTCCTTATAGCGCTGTTTTGTTTTTCATGCGGCTAGAATGCAAGCGTAATACAGTAGAGATCAGCAGAACAAGTTTATTCAAACCTGAAACGCTGGAACAAATTGGTGTACCACTCTATTATAACTAAACACACAATGGACTCCATTGGGCCGTGCACAGGAAACCAATTTGTTATAAACCGGCGACTAGATCGCGAACGGGAATGCCGGTCGCTTGCATTGTGATTACGAACCAGTTCCCAAATATCTAGGTCAAGTGAAAGGCGATTCGATGTCAAAATAGCTGCCCGTTGCGGATACGCAGTGTATGCGTCGGTACACATCTTTGATTTGACGACTTCAAGATTAATATTATTTGTCGACAAGAAATAAAAGCTTCAAAGTACTAAGCTGGTCATAGGATACAATGTCAGAATGTCTACGTTCGACCAGACTAAAAGTAATCGGTGACAATAATCCACGCTGCTAGAACTAGAGAATCAAATTTGAACGAGAAAAAAAAGAAAACATTTTACCAAAACAGCCAATCTGAGTCATCGAATGTGTCGGAGCATGACAACGATTTTTGAGTACCGCCAACCCTATCACAAGTCTAGTACACAACTGGATGACGATAAAAAGTAACAAAAACATATCCAAGCTCGTATCCGTATACCGATGTATATATAATATAGCCGTTCGATCCAGCTACTGGTTTTGAGACAGCGGCCTAAACAAATAAGTGACATGCAGTCAGGTAGCGCATTGTATCTCTCTTAACATTTGTTTAATATTATCTGATATAGTTTATTTAAATTGCGGTCTTCTGTTTTTTGTGGACTGGTAGAGGGCCGTCCTTATTTTGGGATTTATTATGACAAAAGGGGAAGCGAGCGTGACGGATGTATCTCCGTCAACTTCTTTGATGATGTGACACGTACTAAATTGGTATTGGAAACATTATGCAGTTTTAATAGTTTTTAAGTATTCGATTAACACTACGAGTAAACTATTCTATTTAATTCTCTCATATCGCATCCGAAGTCGATCGTTATGCCTAAAAATTAAATTGTAACAATTTCTAAGAGGCAATAATATAAATTTTCTAAAAGGCAAAGATTATCATAATCATGAACGATTATGCATACTTCTTAAGTGATTACACATACAGGAAATTACACGATTTGGTTAAATCATTCCTGTTAAAGATCGTATAGATCGCTCTGATATTTGTCAACCTATTTACTCAATGTAGCGGCAATGCGATGTTGTGAAACTGTTTTGTAACTTTCATTTTCTGCTTGCGAATGACAATTTTACCAAAACGTTACCTATTACACGTTTTAGGTAAAATATACAATAACGAAATGCGATAGAAGATACTGATAAGCGATGTTTGTATATTTCCGAAACCCGTGCAATTCGACAAGGTTTAACAACTGGCTCGACAACTGTTATCGACAACGGGGCAGAGTGCTTAACGTGTCCGTCGAAGCAAATAGCGATAATAACAGCTAATTTATAACATAATTGCTAATAGAAACCACTGCAAAAATCTTTTTCAAATGACGTTTAAATGACTACCTTCAAACTCGAGTAATTCAGATAAGTCTAGACCGGAACCTCGACTACGCTGCAATTATTTAGATCTAATCTCAAAAGAGGATATTTTAAATTGGGTGTTTTGCTCAATATCAAACTCATATTTTATTGTAGAATAATTAGGGTGTCTTTTTTATCCAAATATTTTAACTGGATAAAGCATTGTTTGACAAATGCTTTTAAATATATTTTTTATGTAAATTAAAAGCAATCTAGGTTTGCGACAATCTTGAACAAAACAAACGCAAGGAAAATAAGTAAATCTTATAGCGTGTAATAAGGCTCAAACTTACTCCATAAATACACTTTCTGAAGTTAATAGAATCAGCATGTTTAACTCGGAATAAGATTATTGTGTGTCAATGTCAACACTGCATAGTTTCAACATGTTCAATGAGACATATGAGGTTTGGCGTGCACTTGACAAAATCAGGCTTGATTGATAGGTTGCTTTTAAAGTAGGCTTGTCGGCTGTCGTACGTCGCATTAAATGGTTCAGTGAACAGGAAAATCATTGACAAGAAAATTACATTACAAAAAGAAAGCAGTAATACCATCAGTATTCAATTGAAAGTATTCAAAATGTGTTGGAACTGAAAGACGTCCCAGACCTGTTATAACGTAATTAATTAGGGATATTTACTATTTTCCTTTTCAATTTGCTGTAACCGAAATTTTACCACACGACCAAAATTTTTCCATCCGGTAAAAATTGTAGAGCGGAGAGCAAAAACGCATAGAGCGGCAGTTATTTATACAGAACAGTTTACCATACCGTAATGCAATATTTATTTTCATTACTTACAAGGTGTAGCTGTGTTTTAGCTAACAACTTGGTAACAAGAGCTGGCAACTTTAGAAACTGGTGTCGACGTAATTGTGAAAGTAAGTGAGACGCCATTGTTGCGTGTCCGATTGGTGGTTGCAGTGAGTGGCTGTATTTACATGCACGTGAAGCAGAAAGTCTGTGCGAATTTGACCATTCAGGAGTGCCACGTTCGATTATCTCAGAGACGTTTTATGACCACCATGACACTTAAAAATTAGAAATGTCCGATTTTTTTTGTAGTATTTTACTTTTCTCCGGCCTGGCTTAGGACTATGTCGTGTTTTTAAGAGAGTATATTTTGCTGGTTAACAGATTGAATTTAGGTATTAACAATGTTTTAGGAAACGATGCAGTGATTATGAACAAATTCATTTTTAAAATAAATCTGGTTAATATTTACCATCTTAGGTCTTTCCACCCTGCATTACCCTAAGACACGGCCTCTAAAGTCGTAAACGTGTCTCTAAAGGTCGTGCCTTTCACCTCCGTCGCGGGTAAAAAGTATAATACCGTAAATATATGTATAATACTGTTGCCGTGACATAATACAGGTTTACTTTAAAGGCTGATACGTAGGACTTACAACGTCCCGGCCTCGGCCAACGTCGCCCTCATTTAACCGCAAGGAAATACAATGTTGCTTTTAATATATCTTAATGCAATATGTTCATACTTTTTCCTTGATAACGTCTTTCTTTATTTATTGGTACTTCAACGACATACCACGATTTTAGTAATTGGTTTTATGTGTGTCGTTTCTGTGTCTCCTAAAGAATTACACATGTCTCAAAGTGCAAAAATCAATATATATTTCGGCCTTATAAAGCTTAACCTGAACAGCTATTCTAATTACCAATATATCAGTTGCTACACGTAATGGTCAATTCAACTGAATGATATAGACTCAACTGACAGATTGTGACAATAGTGACAACAGTTTATCATTAGTCTGTGTCACAGATAACAGTCGCGCGCCGAGCACTGAATTACGTATCATATCTCAGTATGCACGTTTTATTTATCGCGTGATTTGAAGCAATAAAACCGAAACAAAATCGGCGCGGGTCATAATCTACAGGAGCTCTCGGACGAAGTTCAATGTACGTTTTGAAATTATTCATACGACCCCCGTTTGATGTATTGGCTTGGTATAAAACGATATGGACGCTTCACAGACCGACTGGTTCTGAGTTCTGTTTCCCTGGCGTTATGATCATCGAATTAGTATCTTTAACTATTAACGCATCAAATGAAATGATAGTTAGACCCACGACCTAAAATTCAAATCATCAAGAGTGGATGGCATTAAACGAGATGCAAATTGTTTTTAACCAATCAAGTGTTTATCTAAGGCCGTTTGTCAGTTCTCAACCCGTTAAGTAGATGCTTGTTCATTGTTCGTGCCTTTGAATTATTTATTATTCAGCAATTGGTATTTACAAGCCAGGTGGCTGTTTGCATCAGATAGAGTGGGGAAATTCTGTCAGCAGTGAATTGTTCCTTGTTGGCGAACTCAGTTGGTTTCCATTCATTCTCAAGAACAATGTGGTATAAAATAAATAGCGAATGAGCATTCAGTCCACCTGATGTTAGTTACGACAGAATCACGGATATATTCGGTCAAATATCTTCACCGGAATCAAACACACAGATGCGTTGCCCAAGCGCACACCTACAAAACGAGTTAGTCCTCAAATGGAGAACGATTTCAAACTATCCCTATTGCACCAGGTAATCTGCAAGCCAATTCCCCACTCCTATTACATAAAGAAGTGGAACTGCACGTTCGTTGACTATTTATTACATAAAACTAATAGTTGGACTACTTTTTGCGCGGCCTGCCTCGGCGATATAATTGTGTGAAGAATTTTTTAATCTCGCATCCGTCACACGTCGCCTAGATGGAGTCCTGTAGCAAGGGCGTTCACCCTTAGGGAACGTTGACTTGGGTACAGGTGGATAGCTAGGCTAGCTCGGTGGTCGAGATCTAAGATTCTGTTTCACGAGGAAACCGCGGTACCGCGATCTGGTTACGCGCAATCGATACTTGGTTTGTTTTTTAACCGACGAAAAAACGGAGGAGGTTCTCAATCCAACACGTAATTTTTTTTAGATTACGCATGCCTTTTTAAAGAGTAGACCAATTTTGATACTTCTTTTTTTAATGGATAGGGTATACCCCGAAGTTGCGTTGTCCTTCGAATTTTGAACGAAAATTCTAACCCTAAGGGTACAAAATAGGGGATAATTGATTGGCCACTCACTCATTTTAATACCGAGTTGTGTGTAGCTTTATCGTCGGTTTAATTTTTTTG
>DWNJ01001868.1:0-11308 GCA_018250275.1 Udranomia eurus
ATGCTTAAGTAGATTTTTTTATATCTATAAAGCTTCTATTTTGTTGTCTAAATATTAAAGAAAACTGCATCAAAATCCTTTGCGTGGTAAAAGAAGAAACCTTAGAAACAGACCGACAGACGCGGAGGGCGACTTTGTTTTATACTATAAGTATATTAAATTCTGATAACACCCCGGGTGGGACATTACCAAATAAATTCGAATTTCGATCGATTTTTATGTCGAGTCCAGACATTACAGTATACATTTTAATTTCGAACGATCGCAATGACAAGTCGAAATATTATAATTATTTAGAGAATAAATTGGAATAACAAACGATTGTAATGACGAGTCCAGATATTACAGTATAAATTCGAACTTCGAACGATTCCAATGACGAATCGAAACATAGATTACGGAATAAATTAGAATTTCGAACGATTGTAATGACGAATCGAAATATTACAGCATTAGAGAATAAATTGGAATAACAAACGATTGTAATGACTAGTCCAGACATTACAGTATAAATTCGAACTTCGAACGATTTCAATGACGAATCGAGACATAGATTACGGAATAAATTAGAATTTCGAACAATTGTAATGACGAGTCTAGACATTACAGCATAAATTCGAATATCGAACGATTGTAATAACGAGTCTAGACATTACAGCATAAATTCGAATTTCGAACGATTGCATTGACGATTCGAATACCAGTGACATCCGCGGGCCGCGCACATAATTACCACGAGTGGCCACGACGGACCGTTAATCCGGTAACTGGAATAAATTTGCGTTGTTAGCGTTTACGCGCTGGCTGTGAGTGCACTTGCCTAATCTAAAATTGCTAACTGAGAGCTTTTGCAATGTATGCACGGTTGATTTAGCTAAAATATCTCTTCTAAATACTGAATTTTGTTTGAACGTTCCCCTATCGTGTAGGATGCTAATTATTTTCATGTTTATGCTAAAATGCATCAGTTAATTTAACACATAATGTTGAAGTATTACTATTGTAATACTTAGCTATGGAGTCTAAGTATACCAATTGAAAGCAATGGATGTCCAAATATATATTTCATATCATGTGCCGTATCTATGTGGTACGGCGTGTCGCTCGATAAATGAAATCATCCAAATATATCAGCAAGTTAATATAATTTGACCACCACCGTCAATAATGTACAAAAAATTTTGTTCCGTGTGCCTCTGGAATGGACAAATCACAGATTATAGATTACCAATCCTATTGAGATTACAGCAAAATGTTATAGATCACCGCTTTATCTACATAAGACTTAAGACACATTACGTCTCATTGCGTAGACATTCGTTATAGTTTTTACATGCGCGCACTAGAAAGATTTATGGTTCTTCGGTAAATGATTGGACCTTCCAAATGAGTTTTTCCGAAGTGCCCAGACCTCTGCCGAAATCGTTTTCGAGCCCCGTAATATCCTAGCTCGCCCTAGTTGGTCTAAATTATAAGGGTCTGTTTGAGCGAAATAAATTACCGACGAATACAAAAATTACCGTTTCTGACGGATTACAGGGCATCAAATCTATTGCTTCACTTGGCTTTGATCTTTCATTTCTGTAAAATTGTGTATTGTGTTAAAGAATATAATATGCTAATCAGATCGATTCGCTCTTAATACCAGACGTGAGTTATCACAACTGATTAATACGCCCGCCTGACCTAAACTCGTGTAAAATTATACCACAAACTTAAGTTCTGATCGAAAAATCTACGTGGAATTGCTGTCGCAAAGAAACAGATAAATCTACCACCTCGCCTATCCTATCCTATCCTTCGGTTAATGAAAAAAACTAAACTTGCGCTAAAGTTAATTACATCTAAGATGATCTCGATAGAGAACTTAATGGGGTACCCTTGAGCATCTATACGGATTCCTCTCATCGACCCTCGCGTCCACCCTCACATCCGTGCCCTTATCCGCCTACTATCGAACCCGGGCGTATATCCGCCACGGTCACTATTGTTTACGCAACCTGAATTTTATATGGAATTTTAACTCGTAAATATCTTATAAGTATAACCCATAGTATAAAGTATATTTCCTATAAGTAGGCTGGGTATTATAGGTATGTAGGTATTATAGTATCCTTAACTCATATTTTTGTAAAACCTATGAGTATTAAGTTACATGTATAGTTATTTAAATTCGTATCGTAAAAATATAAAACGTATTTGTAAACGTAACAGGAAATAATGATATTTTTAAGAAATATATATGTTCAGATATATATTGCTTTGCTAAGGAGCATATTTCAGGGTGTTAGTTCAATGTTGTGGGAAATGTTAGTTCGTAGCAAACCTGCTCACCTTGTGTTATTTCTACTATCTGTCGAGTACACTACTACACGACTACAACATGGACAATGTAAAATACAAACGCAGAAAAACCTACATTATTATAAAATAGTTAGAACGCGCACAAAATTGTATCACAAAGTTGTATCTATAATATTACATTACATTAGCCCTATCTTAACTTCCTTGATCGGATACGATCCGCGAAGTAAAATCATCGTGCGGGCTTAAGTATAATATACATATTAAACATTAAACCGTAATGAAATAGTCCCTAAGGTACCCCATTACATTATCTAAAACAACTGAAGGTGGTAGAACCTTTCACGGTTCGACTCCGGAGGCACCACGGCAACCTATTTCTGCCTTATAACAGCAGTATCCTTGCTACTGTGTTCTGATTTGAAGGGTGTGGTAAGGTAGACTTAATCGAGGCGTTCCAACTTACTCCTCAGGGGTAGCAACGGATTTGTGATCGACTTAAGAAAGAACTCTGATCCTATCTTGAGTTGGTTACAGATGTCCATGGGTGGCAGTGACGTGGCACCACATGGACTGCATTTTCGTTTGCTAGCTCATAAAAAATTCAACAAGTAAATAGGACAAAACAAAGCATAATAGAACTTTGCATCTTAGTACGTCAACATAAATATATTACAATGATTATACGTCTTAAGTGCCTATACATTCCACACAATGGATAAAATAGAAACATTTCGCCGGCAATAAAATAATGCCAAATCTAATTCCATAATACAGCATCAAGGATAAGTTGAGACAATGCAATTTTCTTAAAATAAAATCTTTGGTTCGTTCGCAACAATAAAGATATCACAGAAACTTGTTCCCCAAAAACTTTTAGATATGTAGTGTAAATAAAATTCTATCTTCCGAAGTTGATATTGACCTCATTCCAGCTTGGCATCACTCAACGAGTGTCATAGTCATTTTTAGTGTTCCGTTCCAAAAAGTTGAATATCGTTTATGTTCGATTGGACATTAAAAAATAATTTATCACCTACGATAAAGTGAGTCAAAGCGTTAGGATACTTTGTAAGACCTGTTTTGCCTCGTATCAATGTTCGCAAAGAATACTTCAAGTATAACTCATATTGTATTTGAAATTGGTTACAGTTGTAGTCATGTTCGTCACCTTTGCGTTTGTAATATACCTCTATCGTAATCGCAACCATATCGTTACGTATTTTTTTAATGTTTCCAAGGATATTTTATCCCATTTTATATCGTATCCCACTATTTGGCCCTTTAATGATTACTAGAGATCGCCAGGCGGTCGACAAAAATCGACCGTATATCATAGACTTATCAGTTGTAAAATCTTTATACTTTTATAACTAGAGAATAATTTAAAAAAAAATTGACTACTCAAAATGACATTGATTGTTTGACATTTCCGACGCTCACGTCACTCTCGATTTAGTATTCAAACGACGTTCCGTATATAACAGGTGTCTACATAGGTTTGTGCGTCAAAGGCATAGTTGTATGCGTAATGGTTTATTTTACTAACTTAACGTATTTCTAATGTTTTATTATATAAAATATTGTCTCTCGGCACTTCTTCTCTGTATAAACTTTAACTGTACCAAATTTCATACTCTTTCGTTCGTGTAATTGTCGTAAAAATGTTACTGAAGAGAGCTATAAGACCTACTACGGTCGATTCGATGGTACTGTTCATTGTAACATGAAGTAGGAGTATAATAATATTGTGTAAATTGATCACCAAGTATCATATACACGGAACCTTAAATTAAAATCCGACTTACGCTTTAATCATTTACTTTTTGATTCAATTGGCGCATTGCTGCTCTCCAAACTTTTCAATACGTCTGTCTGATCACACGAACTTAAAATTTTACGACATTAAGATTTCTCTTAACATTATTTTGTGACTGTTTATGAAACACGCCAATATCTTCAATGCTGAATTTTATGCACTATAGTGAGAAGTGGTGCTTTTCTTTCCTATTTAATAAATAGATAACCATGCAATCCATCTTACATTAAGGAATTAATTTGACCTAGTACCAGATACTTGATCTTTCTGAGAAAAGTATTTCCAGAGAAATAGATTAAGATAAATATTTAGTAATCACTATAAGGTCGGTCAACATTCTACACGATATTATAGAAAAAGCAAATTGTTATAAGTCCTCTATTTTTAGTCTCTACTTAAAGCCGCATTTGTAAAAAGGTGCTAGATAGAAGCGTTATCGGTTACCGAAAGTGTTCATACAATATTCAGTAATTTTCTAGTACGTTTTATCGCTCTGACCAATCGCGTCCCACACAGGATTCTCCCAACAATTCTACGAACAAATAGACCGAACTTTACTTTATATACGATGTTTTAAACTGCAGATTGCTTGGAAATTTGAAAAGCGTATGTATAGAATTCGTGCTGGAACGTTCATAGACCAAATTCACTATATTTTTGAATTCGAGATTATTAAAAACAATTAGTCACGCAAACAAATACCGAAATTTTGAAAGGTACAACCATATAGCTTTTGTGTCTTTCAAAATCATAATGATACTTGTTTTTCAACAATTTCCATCAAACGTTCAATACTAGAGCAAGACCAAGGAAATACATATGAATTCTAAACACAATTGGTCAAGTCACACTATGACGCGTCTCTTTCATTATACTACAGCCGCCTTGATGTGAGTCCGACTCACACTGACCAAAACAGCGGACCGACACATTTACCGTACCATACTCGACGGCATTTAAGATAATATGACCAAAAGCAGCCTCACACTGATACATTTCTGCACCATACTCGGCATTTAAGAGAATATGCTTTGCACCTCCAGGTGTTTACTTAGTAAATAGCTCAACTAAATATGTGGAGCTCACTAAATTCACTCGACGACGCTCATTACCAGCGGGCCGGGCGAGGTCCCTACAGTTATTTACCTAATTGACCAATATCTACACGGGAATTTACTACGGACGTACAAAGGCGTAATGGTACAATTTAACTTATCGATTTTGTTAAAAACATTACCCTATTCTCTGCTGTTGTACCTTAACTGTTAGTAAGAAAACACGAAATAAATTAACTATGCAGTATACTCTCCCGTGGTACTCAACCTGATAAGATAACAAGATATTTTAGAATATTTTGTGTGAGTCTTATAAAATGAATTGACGTACATTGTTGATATAGAAGACAGAAAATAAGACAAACACTCGATAATTTTCACTAGATACATAACTCACATTGTTATTCCTGCATTGACTCTGAAGAAAACCAATGCAAAATGAGTTCTCCTGGAGCACAAACTATGGGTGTTCGGTAAGTCAAATAACGGCTACGGTAGCAAGATTGACAGTTCCTCTGTAGCGCATGTTTCGCCGCATCCAACCACATACCGTGCCCAACGCGATGTACCTCGACTGTTTACGATCAACACACCAAAAGACTATGCGGGCGCATAATCCAGTAATTTGATAATCAATTCAGCAGTACGGCTTAGTTCATCCGAGAGCTGTGCGCTTCTTTATCATATTATATAACACACTCAAAGCCCCATTCTAGGATTCCTTGTATCATGGGGGCTATGGACAAAACAGAAAATCAGACTCTCCATTCGGATTTCTGCCCCGCTGGGACTCCAATCCTGGACCTTTCGACACAATCCAGCAAAGTGAACATTGCGCCACAAAACACGTCAATAGATCCTCGAAGTAAATTGTTCAAGAGTACAAATCTCCATTACTAACAACAAAGAAGGCGTGCGTCGCGTCCCAATGTTTTAATTGCGCGTGTTTATCGTCGCGATCGCTCTCAGACCGCCTTAAATAGCGTCCATACGTCACAGCCGCCGTGTAATTATTTTACGCGGAACGCTCGAAAAACGACTGCAACACACACTGTTACGTAAACCCCTAATTTGTCTATTGGTACTCATTAGACACTAATTCTCCAATATCTCTCGCGAACATCGGCGCAGCGTCTTCACGTCCATTTGTCTCGTCTCAAACGAGATTTAACGCGCCAGAGGTTTCATTATACCTCGTATAATTACAAACGCAACCTTCCTGCTAATTAACCTAACCTTGCCTAATTTAGCCTGCTGAGGGCCCAAGCCGGTTATAATTATAATAAACAAATTAAACTCAACACAAAGTGTACTTAATATCGCGATATCAACTTATTTATTCTTGTTTTGCGAACTTTGCTTTTAACGTAACATAAAAATTGGGATCGTGAATTCGGAAAGTTTTCACGAAGATTTAAGAGGGCCCCGCTGACATCGAATCGGATGCGCCGCTCGACTCAAAGATGAAATCAGTCTCAGAATAAAGAAAGATATGAAATTTTTATACTCCTATGACGTATCTCTAACGTTATGAGCTCTTAAGCTTTGACCACTATTCAGAGGAGTACTTATAGCGTCGACCGCAGGGAATCCTGAAGATTAGATGTTGAACAAACAAGGCCCGCGTTTTCTAAAACATTATTTATTACTTCGCGTTTCATTTCGTAAGTGCTACTATAGGATTCGGTAACTAACACTGACGTATTTAAATAACTGTAAAAGGGCATACGACGTAAACGAATATACAAAATATGAAATTCTAAGAGAACTGGGGAAGGGGTATTGAATTTTATGCAAATAATATAGACACATCAGTTTAAAAAACGAAACAGGATTCTATCTCTGACTTGCCATATTATTCAAAAAACCGTCCAATACGCAGAAACTCTAAGCGCGAGCGCGTCTCTGAATAAATAAAAGTGTTTTATTGCGCCAATTTTTCTGACTCGTAGGCACCATAGAGTGGAATCACTACAAAGTTTAAACTAGTATAAATAACCACGACTTATGTACATGGGCCATTATACTCGAGAACTCTTTACTT
This sequence comes from Udranomia eurus, assembly GCA_018250275.1. Lineage (NCBI taxonomy): Eukaryota > Metazoa > Arthropoda > Insecta > Lepidoptera > Hesperiidae > Udranomia > Udranomia eurus. Next base: position 7,223 of record DWNJ01001868.1, read on the forward strand.
CTTAACAGTCGATACTCGTTGGCTTTATTGCGAAACTTTCGCAGGCATTCCTCTTTTATTACTCCAATTTCGTACGACTAAGCCTACCCCACGAAGGGAATGGCTCGCGATCTTTATTATTTAGATTTCGATCGCCGGGACGTCTGCGAGAGATAATGGATTGCGTGCCACTTGCGGCGGAATAGAGCTTCTGATTTGAAAACTAATAATATAAAAGTCAACGGGAATTATTTCCGAATTGGTGTATAACAAAGTCTTGATTTCTTTGAACACTTCTTGGCTCGTTACCTTAGGGAAGACGTTACTAAACTGACCTAACTGGACAACTAAATGTGTGCAAAACGGCGGTCAATGTGTATCAAGTACTTTGAAAAAAGGATTGTGTACTAAAATTATTATGTTTGATTCAACTCTTCAAAACGATTTAAAGTCGCAATAAATTGCCCTCAATAAGTGGCCTATCAATTCCACTAACCACGAAACGATTCCAACCTTCGTGCTCGTCTACTTACATGAATAGAAAATGTGCAATTTCATCCACAATATTAACGTTCGATTCAGCCAATCATTAGGCAATATTGAATGCAAATCGTACTGTTGACAACGGCCAACGTTCGCGGAATAAAATTACCAAGTAGGGCCGCATTTAGGGTTCCGATAGCATATCACAAAAACAGAATACGTCGTCTTCTCCGAAGTCTCGCTGAAAATATTTATTTCATGATTTAAGATATATTTGATTTTACCTACCGGTGCAGTTCATTAGAATATGCAGATTATTCTATGCAGTTTAATTTTTAACTGTAGGAATTTTACTTTAAACTGTAGATACCTGTTATGTATAACACGACCTGGTATACTGAACTTAGTAACGTAATATTATTTATATTAGGCATTATTCAGAAACTGTTGCGATGGTACGACAGCCTGACTGCGCCGTCTGACGATAAATCTGCCGTAGACCTAGTTAGCAGCCTCTCAAGAGTATTTCCGAACAGCATTCAAACCGTCCGCCGAGGTTGATTTAAACTCAGTTAATTTATATTCTAAAACAGAAACGCTCTAGCAACATATCGGAAATGGTACACGGGCAGTTAGTCAGCGTCAGGCGGTCCATTGTATTACGTCCGAAGGTGGTACGGAGGTGTAATGATTGCTCGTGCAATACGGTCGAAGATTGCACGTTCGAACATGCTTCTTGAAATAATATATGCTGGTTTAACAATCTCACTCGAGGACGGTTTGATTATTTAGAATGCCATTTTGTTTAGATTGGTCACCAGTCCATACAAAGCTGCGTTTATTAGTCTCATTGCTTTCGTTAGTCTGATTTCATGATTGAAAAACTAAAGATGACTTCGATAGTCATCTTCAGTTTTTCAGTATAAGATATGCCTCAGTCTCTAGGAACGTAGTCATAAGGTAAATTGAATGAAAAAAATCATTCGATAGTTAATGAAAGGGACCCGAATTGGTACCGATATCGATTCTAGACTGCGACGTAGGCATGTAGGCAAAACTCATTCGGCACAAAGCTGAAAGGTTTTACTAAAGCACATTCAAACTTATTTGCTGAAAGCAATATTTGCCGTACACATTGAGTATACCTACGTTTGAAAAAATGGCGAACATTAAAAACACGCATCCATTTGCGGGAAAAATTTACTATACCTATATTGTTTTTTACTAAAATTTGGCTTAAAAATATCTGTGAAAATAAGATTGCATTTATAAAAGTTGGCAATTTCTTATTTTTGTCTTATTGCTTATAACTGTCACGGTGCTCAACATAGATCTTTTTCAATAAGATATAATCAGATGAGATGAGGAACCAAGGAAGAAGTTGAATATTGTAAATGTAAGATACTAATATTTACTGGGGATGAATTTAGTTACAGTAGAATTCCTCTAAAATTTAACTTTAAGAACACTATGTGGATACTACGTCAAACGCCATATACCCATTTTATGAAGCGCTCTGATCTGATCAATCAATAGACATCCATGGGCAGACGGTCAAACATAGGCTTCCTTCTACCGATACCAGAGCACTATATAAAACTGATACCTGGAGAACACCTTAGGCCCATTTTGCATAGCAGCGGCTAGAAGCTAGCGCATAGAAGCGGCTTAACAGTGGCCCTCAAACGCTGATATACTGACCATTTTGCGTAGCGCAGCAGTTATTTAAATTAAATATAAGTTTACTTCTTCCGACACCAGGGGTCTACGTAAAATAAGCACATCACGAGCGCCATTTAGCCTTTTTTTTATAACTGATAGGTTGCAAACGAGCGTGCAGTCCATCTGATGGTAAGCGGACACTGCCGCTCATGAACATCTGTAATCAATCCAAGACAGGGTCGATCCTTCTTAGATCGACCACAAATGCGATAAAGTATGTCTCCCTGAGTCTTCAAACCGGAACACAGCAGCAAGTACACTGGTGTTATAAGGCAGACATAGATGTGGCGGAGGTGCCTCCGGAGTCGAACCGTAAAAGTTACTCCCACCTTCCTGGTGTGGTCTAATCTGATCCAGCTGAGGCCATCCCAAAGTTAAACATAAGCTTACCAGTACCCACACCAGAGTGCCACATAAAGTGGGTACATGGCGAACGCATTAGACTGGCGTATTACAAAATATCCGCATTGTCCAAGGGTATGTAACGTCTCTGTCAACGCAATCGCGGAGACAGTGATACGGGTTGTGGACACCCCACCCACCCCTGATTATGATAAACGACTTATGAAATTAAAACGGTCGCGTACAACAAGTTGCCATTCAAATGAATAAGCCCTTTGTTGAAATTCATTCCCTTGACAAATCGCTCCTCTGCACTGTACATTGTCCGTTAAATTAAATGGGTCGTCCATAGAAATTCTTGGACGGCAACAAAGACGAGGCGTCGATCGCGTGGCGTGACCGGGCCACCTGAGACACGGATTGCTTTGGAATATTTGATTGGAAATTTATAGAGGTTGTCGTTAATAATGGGAATTATTTCGGAATTTTTCACACCAATTCCCAAGTTGCCAAGGGCGTGGCAATTTCGGGCAGCAGTGACAGTTCTCATTATGTGGACTGCGCGCTTATATTCCACCTCCATATCCATAAAAAACTTCCTATTGTATCTGATTTTGATTTAAAAATTCAGTAGAATACATGAGGTGTACGGATTTTTCCAGCAGCTCTAGGAACTGAATATAACATAAATTTCTTTTATTTTTCCTCGACACGAGCTGTCAACTACGTGGGCAGAAGGTTAGCTAAAAATAAAATTTAGTAAATCATTTTACACGACGAACCGTCTTGGCTACTCAGCCAATGTCGCGTGCCGTAATAATAATTCCACTGGCAGCGATACCTAAGACGTAGGCCAGATAGAAGAGACGTCAGACCTATCCGTTTTTACAGCTCATTTCTGGATCAAATAAGGGCTTAGGACATACGAACTGCCATATTCATCCCAAAACAGGGCTAAGACATTTCCAATGCATTTTAGCGTAGACCACTTAGCTAAAAATTGGTCTATTGATGCATTTTAATGGTCACTTAGTTAACAATTAGTCTATTGTATGTTTCATTTAAAGAATTGCGTCCGTTGCTCGATTGCTTTACGTGCCATTCACAGCATGGGGGCTAACATAACGTACTCGCACATCGAAGCTTAACTTTGTAGATCGATGCTAGTCTACGCAAACCATGGGGTGATATGCGCTTCGTATACATATATGTATACGCCTATGGACCCCTTCCCATTAGCAGCAGAAGTGCCGATTCCCTGTACTCCTTCAAAAACCAAGTCAAAGAGTGCTTACTATCTGCTATGTACGGAGTAACAAGTGTACCAACTTTGATATAAAATGTTTGTATGTGACACTATAAAATTATACAGATGCAATGGCTCACGAAAGAGACGCCCTTTTACGATTTGACATGAATTTACATAATAATATGGAATTAATAATTAGAAGGAATATACAAGGGCACCTTTGCGTGTTTATTATCTATGACTTGGGGAGGGATACTTTACAGAATTGCTAAAAACATAATAGTTTGAATATATTAGTATATATTTTTAGA
>DWNJ01001869.1:0-11304 GCA_018250275.1 Udranomia eurus
CTGCTGTGTTCTGGTTTGAAGGGTGTGGTCAGGGAGACATACTTAACCGAGGCGTTCCAACTCAGTCCTCAGGGGTAACAACGCATTTGTGGTCGACCTAAGAAAGAACTTCGTTTCTGCCTTGGGTTGATTGGAGATGTCCATGGGCGGCAGTGACCACTTATCATCTGGTGGACTGCAAGCTCATTTGCTACATCCAAGGCATTAAAAAAAACATATATTATACATAATTAATAAAAAAGTTGTAGAAAAAGTATAAAATGGAAATCTCATAAGGTAATCGTTGTTATTATTACGAAAAGATATCAAAAAATATTTATCTTCGGACCTCATTAAAAGCCTTAATTAATCCCGTTTAAGATAGCGAAATTAAAGAAACCGCCGAGCGAAGCGCAAATAAAAAAAGGAAAATTGAGGAAAATAATTTCCTGGGTTTAATTTTTTTTCTGTCAACTGTTGCAGAATACTTCCAATCATTAATCAACAGTTGGCGAAGATTTTGAGATAGGAGAAGTGAAAAAATAAAACGTCTGCAATTTTTTATTTGTACGAACGATAAATTAATATTAATTTGATGCTTCCACATCGAGTTTAGTGTTATGGTATATTTGAGTTAGTCGAATTAAGGCAGAAGTGTCGGAATCATGTGTCCTGGTCAAACTACTCAAATCACTGATGCCGTTCAGTAATTTTAGAAAGGCATGTTCTTCTCAAAATTGACCATACTTAGTGGCTTACTCTGTACTAATGCGACGTAAAACTATACTTAATCAACGTGGTAAAACTATTTTTTTTCCCTAACGAAATGACTATAAGAACTTCATACAGATTAAGTTTAAATTTTACGAAAAATATACGATCCAAAACTCTTAATTTCCACGCAACGGTAGTGTTCTGATTTAATAAAAACTCAACAATGCGAGGGCGTAGCCGAAACTAACTTGGGAATAGATTCAAGCAAAGAAACTTAAAACTACATCTCGTTGTACAATCACCACCGGGTAACTTGTATCGTACAAACAATGCAGCGTAATAAGGGAAACACACGGAACGATATTCCAACATGGAACGTTGCGATTGTTACACAACCTACGAATTTCTTTGCCTAAACGATAAATTGATATATCGAATTAATTTTTTTTTAACTAGATTTAGATTTTTAGAGAATAAAACAAAAATATATTATAGAATATGTTTTACGGAATGATGTGAATGATACATACATGTAAATAAGGCATATGAACATTTATTTTACATGTGTACATGTTATATGTGTACAAAGACATTCGTTTCTATCAATTGCTGTGCCTTTTAAATTCAAGCCAAAAATCATAAGAAAAATGTTATAAACTATATAGGTGTCCCCTTCATTTCTTAATTGTTAACTAAAATACATTTATTGTCGCTCTTGTACGTAAATAATCTTCGATCACAATTACCTAGATAATAATAATATTAAAACAATCAAAGGCGGAGTCGTCCACAAAAGTGTACCGTGGGTTTTCCATCAAAAGGCAGCTTTCCAAGCCGCAATATAGCCGGCAGGTGTGCCAGTTGAAATTGTTTCTCTCGTCCAATGTAAATATTAGTTAATTAAGTGTAAACCGAGCGAAGCAGTTAGCCCGACCCCGGGAACTGTTTGACTTGAGATCGAGTTTAAAAACTAGGGGACAACGCCGACTTAGTAGGGCGATGTTTGTGTTAAACCGCACTGTCTTTTTAATATAGCGATGGACAAAATAATTAGACCTCCCATACACTACAAACTTACATTTGGTTTTAAAACTTTATACGGAGAAGAAGTACATTAAATTAGTAAAATAACCACCATTATAACACACTATACCATGTCTTTGATGCACACAAATATTATACATGGTACGTCATTTTAATGCTGAATGACGTAACATAACATGACGCTTCTGTTCCTATGCTACGACTGTAGTGGAACCTTGGTGTGGGGAATTCGGATCTCTCCCTCTTTACTCAGGCAAATATCAGGACGGAAGACGAGTGGCTCCCTAGGAAAATAAAAGAGTTGAGTAGGCGGATTTAAAAAAGCTTATAACTGAATAATTAAATAAGAAACAACGTCGGCCATTAGGCTATCTCTAGTTAGTTTAATAGGTCGTATGTAAATAAATATGTTTTAGTCAATATGTCACGTCTCGTAAAGTTCTTGTTTAGAATATACTGATAGTTCAGGTGATTTATGCAGTCGATGTTGCGCAGAAAAAGAGAATAAAATTAAAGGCGATTGCTCGTTGTACCGGAGATGAAAATTATAGTGCTATTGTTACATAATTTGAATGAAGACTTTATTTTATTTTTATCGATAAACAAGCAATTAATTTTTCGGCGTAGCTAGCGAGGGTCTGTACCGTCTGTCCATCTTCTTCGATAAGGCTTCCCAGAGTCTCCAAAATCAGAAATATAAGCATTATAAAAAGTCGTAAGTTACAGCTCAACAATAAGAAATGGATAAAACGTAATTGGATCATTTTCATCGAGTTAAAAAAACGAATATAATCCAATAACAAACTCATAATCGGTGTCATCTCCTCGACAGGCAATAGGGAGGCGATTCTGACGGAATCCGGCAGCAACGGTGCAAAAATCGTTTCATAACCGGGCTTTAATAACAATTTCCTGTCAATGAACCGTAATATTATACTAATAAACCTCGAAATTGGACGGTACCTACATCTGGTAAGGAATAAAAATGAGGGACGTCAATTAGTTTCCCTTCTCGCAATATTCTATGAGCTTTGACGCCTGATGGACTGGTCTCATCGCTTCCGAGCGACGAGAAGCGAAGCGAACTTAGAATGGAGTTGCGAATCTCATTCAAACTTGTAGTGAATACTTGACTACTACGATACGTACTAGAATGTACATTTACATATGAGTCGTTTACAATGATGGCAATCCATGGTGGTTATCAATTATTCGTGGGAGATTCGTCAAAGCAAAGAATTCAGTACCTAAAGTAATTGAAGTAGTCAACTCGAAATTAAAATAGGTATTTACTTGCATTTCTAAAGATAAAGTTAAGTAGACAACGAAACAACTTATTTTACCCGCATGGTTTGTGACATCGGTGTGCTTATATTTTTTATTATTAACACTTAATATATAGTATATTTTATCAAATAACTCACAGCAATAGAAATAAAAATAAAGTCAAAATAAATAATACAGTTAAAGTTGTTTTAATAAAATTTAAATTAAAAACTCTTGATTTTATTGTAACATATTTAAATTTAGACGTTTACTTCTTAAACCTTTTCATAAATAAATTATGAATGCAACGATTATTTATGAAAAATTGGTATGAATTCAGTGCAGAACTTTTCGCATGCCGTTTTATATCTTATGATACGACGGTGTCAGTAGAGCAGGAAGCATAACATAATTAGTTGCCTGATTTTTGACGCGCGAAATAACGCTTCGGCGAATAGACGTGCGATAAAAAAAAATTCGGGGTTGGGAGAAATGAGATGGGATGGAATGGGATTTACCCTCGAATGTTTTCCATACCGGTATTTATGGTGCAAATATTTTGTTGTGCGAATGTTATCGTGAAACATATTATCTACTCGAGAATTATTATCAACAATTATTGAATTGTTATTTTAATTACTGTTTAACTAATATGAGTCATTAATTATTAGTTTAATTACATCGTGATCGACGTTATTATTCGTGATTAACGTCAATGTACGTAATATTTTCTTTAATTTACGCCACATTTTTATTGAAAAAGCTACCACCCCACGAAACATTGCCTTACGACCTTTGTACCAATAAAACGCAATTACATGGTAATATTTTTAAATCGAATCACGAAGTCGTAAAAATCGTTTGTGCCTTGTGAAACGAAAATTTATGATTGCTTCGCCTTATTACTTCTTGGATTTTTTTATTTGTTTGTGATTTAAATGAAATTAGGCACTTTGAAGGTGAATTCATTGAAGTAAGTTATGTTTGCCGATGTATTCTGACGTAAATTTATTTTGGATAAAAATAATTGTTCATACTTTTAAAATAAAAGTACTACCTAACTTTGAGCTTTGACATGAATACCTAAATATTAATTAGCATAAGTCTGACAAAATAAATAGCAAATTCGGCAGAGGCCCGCTCAAATACAGATTGTCAATACCGTCTCCTGCTTAAAAGTGTTAGTACTTTCATTACTCAAAACATGTTAGGTAATGAAGACTAATGTTGACCATAACCCAAATACGGCAGCCTTAGCCATGTTGCGACTAAGTACTTAAACTTAAACATGAACATCGTATCATATGCAACCTGTAGCCACTGTGGCCGTGGGGTGGGGCCATCGGTGACGGGAAAACACTGCGGAAAGGAAATTATATTTCCGCGGAGAGCGGAAGGCCGGGCGTTCCTAATTTGTTGAATAATTGCGCTGAGCACCGACCGTGCTGCGGTACGGTGGGCGACGGATATCCTGTCATATGTGTGGCCCTAATAAATCATGTGAATGCATGAAAATGTGTACACGTGGTGCAATTTGTACAATCGACAATGAATGGGAAATGGAAACGAATTATACAAAACAATGCGTTGTACAGTAATGATGGAACGACCAATAAGTATCAGAGTTCGATGTATCGTGAAAAGTAAATGTTTGTGTTCATTTTTGATATAAATATCATAGTGATGGTTTTACGAAAATCTGTTCTGCTAGAAGATTTCAATATCCCGATAGTACAAATCGACGCCTAGTAACTTATTTGAACGATGTTCGTAATATTAAATTAATTTTCTTTTCTAAATGAGATGGTTCCAAAAATCTCTGCTCGTGCCTTTTACGGGGCGAAACTCGTCTGGAGTAGTTATTTGTTTATTAAAACTCTTCCACTGCAGTGGGTCAGTTGCTCACAAAGTTGCGAAGCCGTGAAGTATTGTCTGCTCTCGAGATGAGATAAAGAGTATGGAGGCGATATTTATTTGCACATTCTACATGGATTTTATGATGGGATTAAGTCATTATATATTGAATTCTGTAAGTCTTACCCAGAAATCAGACCAAAATCAGATTTAATTTGGAAGGTAAAATATTCGAAAATAGTATCCATGACATTAGAGCCAGGAATTTGAACCTCTTCTCTCTCTCCTCTCTTCTGAATTTACAGAATACGACCTATGTGGCTCACCACATCATACCCATGATTTTGATCATCAGGTTTAATACCTTAACCCTCGTAAGCATATCCAGACAACGTTTACCAATACATCGGTGGCACAAAACCATCGCGCGCATTCGCTCCGTAAACCGAGCTCTCGCCAGTATTTCATTAATTTTCATTCGCCCAACTTTTGCCTTTCGCTACTACATCATCAGTTACTCTGTTTTGTTGTTCAAATTCAACATTTCAAAGTCCTATTGTGATCCTCGGTTCCGCTCGGATCGGATCGGTTGAACGACTCGTACAACTATTTCAATTTGAACTCACATGTTTATTATTTGAATTGTACGAGTTTCCTTGAGCTGATAAATAGATGGACGCTTCGCTTAACTGCTGTGTTATTTGACAACAAATTCTTACAGAAATGATAGTTGTAATACTAGTCTGTGTTAAAAACGTTCTGTTCCGGTTTCGAAGCGTATTCATTCTAGAGATAAATTAGCGATTGGAGAAGCAACGATTTTGGATGAACCTGAAGACAGCAGCAAGAACACTGATGTTATAAGGCAGAAATAGGTGTGGCGGTGGTGCCTCCGGAATCGAACTGTAAATGGTTCAACTGTAAAACTGTAAAACCTTCAAAGATGTCATTGTCTACATATGATTTGCTTACGTCGTAATTATTCGTCGTCGACATCGTCGTTATTCGTCGGCGTCCAGACTACTAGATGCTACATTCTACGAGTTCATCTATCCGCATCCAGTTCTTCATATTGCACATCACCACTGCCACATTCAGAGCGCATTCTGTGACGTACGTGCTAACTGTGAAAGGTCACTTGACTCGCGGCACACGAGTACCACTCGAGCATATTTAATCGGAGCACTGGGCTAGGCGTTCCCTACTGCTGTCGCGTCACGAGTCTCTAACCTTTTGATCTCGCTCCCATTCTGATGACTGTTCGTTTTCAAATGACGTTCCTTGTTGATCTTGTTTCGATATGGACCTCTTCACGCCTTCCCATCATACATACAACTAGTTGCTTATAAATCTTACTTCGATTACGATTTCTTTACTTACTGTACGAATGTACTGTGTTTGGTCATCAGTGTCTATTATGTTAAACTTTTTTAATTTATGGTTTTATAATTGGCTTGTTGTAACACAAGTAGTGTAGTTGTTGATGTTAATAAAAATTAGCCTGAAATGTAGCGTTTTGTGAAGTAGTGTACGCAACGTTTATATATGCAATAAAATTGTTTAATAAACTGAAACACATCAACCCAAATGTTTCAGCGGGTACGACAAATTATTATTAAAAAGGGTGCTGGGAGTTTTTATCCGCCGGCTCTTTTCTCCCGGTCAACGACGGCCAGAGGACCTGAAGGCGCTGAAAGCCGAAGGCCACTGACTAATTGAAATGTATATGACGTGCATTGGGTGTATTTTATACCTTATAAGGAATAAAAACATTAATGACGGATAACGAATTACGGACAATAAAGACGGACTAAATTATGGTGGTCGTGTCTCCGGCGTCAAACTTGACCGTGAAAGGTTCTACCTCCATTCAATTATATTAACATAACCATTCTAGCGTTCTTTTTAATTTCCTACTGGCAGCGTAATGAATGAAAAATTTGCGACTCCTACAATGACTGAGCTTAAGTAAAATATTAGAGAGAACGGTTGTATAACAGGCAAAAAATAATTTTTCCGAACCTCGTTAAAATTTTAACCCGCTTAGCTAACAGTGTAATTAGAAGAAATCCAACTGAGTAAGCTGATCAGCCGGGCTCCGCCGAAGATTGTTAACTTAGTTCCGATGCGATTGTACGGCAAAGTTAACTGAATTAGAGTGGCATGAGTTTGTTCGTACTTTGTTCTGAAGGTGGTAGAACCTTTTACGGATCAACTGCGGAGGCACCATCGCCACACCTATTTCTGCGTTGTAACAGCAGTGTTGCTGCTGCTGTGTTCTGGTTGAAGGGTGTGGTAAGAGAGACATTCTTAACCGAGGCGTTCCAACTTAGTCCTTTGGGGTAGCAACGCATTTGTGGTCGACATAAGAACTTCGATCTTATCTTGGGTTGATTACAGATGTCCATGAGCAGTGACCACTTACCATCAGATGAACTTCATGCTCGTTGGCTACCAGTTATAAAAAAATATTATTGATATAATCTTGAGAAAACAAAAAATAATTAAATAAATAACATCGCCGTGGTACCCACTAAGACCTAATTACAGTAAACCTAGCACAAATATTCCTAACCTCTACGTGTGCAAAACCGTTTATTAAACTGGGTACTTAGAGGCACAAGTAATTGGATAAACAAAGTTGTGCCCAACTCACAGAGGAACTTTGACTTTTGAGGCGAAAACTGTACATGAACTAGGTAATTACGTACTAATTACCTATCCCGTTGGCGTCTGAAAGTTTATCACTAAGTAGATTCTTATCATCAGTTTTCTATCAAGAAATTTCGTTGTCCGTGGAAACGTAAACATAATTTTACGGTCAGCGTTTCAAATACACCTATAAAGTCTTAAATTGACACAATAATAGTATAGATATATGATACAGTAATAATATTGTCATTAACATTTTTGGGCCAATTGTGTAAGCTATTAAGAACATCAAGCGTGGTTGGTTGATTATCTTGGAAAAAATTACAATAAAGAAATAATATAACTTACCATAGCAATAGTAAATAAATTTTGGCCCCGCTTGCAGTATTTAAAATATAACGGTCACTCTGTTACATCACATAGTATGTACATGTCGTCTGTATATAAATCAATTTACTTCGTATAATGGGCAATCCAGTAGAATAGCAGTAATCATAATCAATTCCAGCGTACGAGGTGGGAAGGCACTTTCCCTCTACGTCTGTAATAAACGAGCTTGCGTATCATCTATCATCCTGACGTAAGTCTGCAGACGATATTCCTGTCTATTCGACATCCCTGATGTGTTAAGTGAAATTAATGAAGTACCTACCTACGCAAATTGAAGATATAGCTGCCTGTTTATAGCCCAAGTTGTACTCATATTCTTTTTTGACGTAATAACGGTCTTATAATTCGATGAACGCCGGCTGCACGCACGAAAAAGCTGCACATTCCGCGTGCAAGCTAGAGCGCGGAGCAAGCGATAAAGAGGCACAATGATAATACTGTAATAATAATTCATTTCAATTCATAAAAGTATGCAATTTTTCATCAATGTAGGAAATATAATATGATTATTGTTGATGGTGTTATCACGTAACAGACCACCAATTTTTATAACAATGTGATAGCAAATGAGCATGCAGCCTACCTGATGATATGTGATCCGGCCATTTACATTTGTAGTGCAATTTGTAGTCAACCCAATACAAGATTAAGGACCATCTTAGATGGACTACAAATGCGTTGCTACCTCTGAAGACTAATTGAAGTGCCTCGGATAAGTACATCCCCCTTACCTTTGAAAACAGAACACAGTTGTAAGAACACTGCTGTTATAAGGCAGAAATTGGCGATGGTGTACCCGAAGTTTATCCATGACTTATGTTCTACCACCTTCACTATTTTGACGACGAAAAAAGCGTAGAACTACATATTCTAATGAATCCGTATTCGAGTGTAACTATCGTGCGAAAACAATGCTATAAATAAGGAAATACGATTTGGTGTCGGCTTAAGCACCTAGAGTGGGTGGGGTATCTCATGTTCGTTGTGTGTTCCAGGGTCCGCTGCGCACTTATCTCCAACTATCTGAGCAGATCGGCAACGATGTGGCTACCCACGCGAAGCTTGTTAACGAAGCCTTTCAGTAAGATATATTTTTACCGTTATAGTTCTAAATATACTCGTAGACGTTAGTATAAAATAAAGTCTAGAAATCCTTAAACAGTACAATTTAATATCGCTTTAAGCGCCTCTCTGTATAATTAGCTGTTTTTACGTAGTTTTCATGAATATTTTGATTGTTGCTATAGAAAGACCAGAGGTTAAAGACGCTAAACGTTGTAACGCATCCATATCCAACAAAAAACATTGTATTCACACATGCGGGAATTAGGCTCGCAAATTGAACGCATATGATAAACATTTGTGACGTTAATATCAACCGGAATAAACAGAATAAATTAACTTCCTATCATGTGTGACGACTGGCGTGGCAAGTGTATTGTGTTATCCTTGATTCAATTCGTGGGGTCAGTTCAGTAACTGTGTGATATTTATCAAAAGCAACCAGCCTAGCATATAAGGTCTTGATGCTTTTGATTGTTTTTTGTGTTCCGAATACGACTATTTGGATTGCGTGTAATTATCATTTAAAGTTATCACTAAGTTTGACTGTACTATTGATCTCGTTTGAACGCAAATAAATAGAAATAAATGACGATGCATCTCATAACCCCACACTAGAATTATGTGTGTGGTTGGTACCACGGACAATAGACAAGACAAGAACAAAGTTTAACCATAACTTAATTTGTTAGGGAGCAGCTTCGCTACATCCAACTGGCGGCGGCCCGCGGCAAGCCGTCCGACGCCGAGCAGTCGCAACTGCTGACGCCGACCAGCAACAAGATATCCGCCATCCAGCAGTACCGCGAGAAGAACCGCGCGTCGCAGTACTTCAACCACCTGTCCGCTATATCTGAGAGCATCCCGGCTCTCGGCTGGGTGGCCATCGCGCCCACCCCAGCTCCGTACGTCAAGGAGATGAACGACGCCGGCCAGTTCTACACGAACCGCGTGCTCAAGGATTGGAAGGAGAAGAACAAGACGCACGTGGAATGGTGTCGCGCCTGGGTGCAGCTGCTCACCGAGCTGCAGGCGTACGTCAAGCAATACCACACCACCGGTCTAGTGTGGTCCGGTGAGTTACATTTTCTTTGTGTGAGTAGTTGATAATATAGAAATGGCGAACGATCCACAAAGTTGAGCCACGTAAAGCTTTAGGCTTTTTGTCCCTTGTTGTAGATAACTAAAGAATATATTTTTGTCGTAAAGCATCTCGGAGGCCTATTGGAGCATAAAACAGATAGCGTGATACCGTTATAGAGTTTTTTTTTTAAATATTCAAATAAAGAGAAGACAGATGTCAGGTTTAATTCGAAAAAAATCATGTATGCTTTAATGTTTCACTTGTGTTTGACGAAAGTGGAGAGATACTATAGCGTTTAGTTATAGTTTATCACGCCTTCTATTATACTTTTATGGTTCCTTTTCTTATAAGCGATTGACGTTAAGGAATTGCGGAAGCCTTTCAAAAACGAACTACATAATCAATTGACCCCTTTTTGTATATACAGAAGAGATACTTTGTAATATTCAGAATATATGGATAGGTATCTAATAAAATATCTAATTTTATGTTATTTACGTGTCCTCCGGGGGTCGTAAACGGTCGCAAACATCCAATGTCGTATAAAATGCTAGCATCGGGACAGAAGGGTCAAGTATCTAAAGTTTATGTCTTAAGTAATGTAACCTATCTACTTTTTGTCGTATATGATCTTAACCGAGTAATTGGAAGAAAATATTACATGATAGGAAATATTACATTACTTGACACCAACAATTTTAATATGGGTTGACAAAGTAAGGTCTACGGAGATATTTACAAATGTATATTTTTCTCATATTGAAATTGACATTCTGATGTTTTTGATGTGGTTGAGTTTACATGTAAAAATTGCATGTTTTTAATAATAACAAATCAAATAATAATTGAGTTCACGTTGTTATTATTCACTATAAACAAATATATTGATAAATTTTACACTGAAAAGTATTTACAAAGTGAATAAAAGAATGTTTATTTACTTACTGTGAATACTTTTCATTTCGGCATTTAGAAGGAATTGACATAGCCATCAATATGTTCGTTCTTAGTCTTGCGATCTAATTCGTTTAAAAGCCTTAATTGGCTGTCATTATTAGGTGTAGTATTCTCCACGGAGGCACTCGCGTCCGTGGGTGTAGGTAATCCAATCATGTGGCTAGGCAGCCGATAGGAGCGACGCTACAAAATGCATTTGTTCCTTAACAGAAGGAGATAGATGGCACAACCGGACAATGAATATTCAATTCGACATGTCTAATCTAATCAATACCACTTGTAGAGACACGCCGTGTTTAAGT
>DWNJ01001870.1:0-11303 GCA_018250275.1 Udranomia eurus
AGCTTAATTCATATAAATAAATGATTTAAATTTAAACAACACACATTAAAACTATTTCATATAGTCATCGACGCAACAAGCAAATTTAACTTAAACAAAGGTAAATAGATTGTTTAATTTGTAATAGTTCTAATAAAACATTTATTTATATGAATTAAGCTCTCTATCGTTTTAGGCTCATTATTCTCTGGAAGGGCAAAGACAGCTTCCGAAGTAGAAATGTTAGACCATTTTGTATTTTAATTAGCATCTCGCGTGTCCCCTTTTCAAGCTCATTATATATTCGAAGTTTATTGCACACAAGAAAGAAATTAAATTTCAGGCATAGTTTAATAACTTTCCTGTATCCACTAAACACGTTTATCGAAGTCAATCATCATACTTTGTGCATCTGAGACGCTGGTCTAACAGCTTATATCTAGAAATGGCAGGGAAGCTCAGACTGAAAATACTGAGGAAATTAGTATTTTTTTTCAATTATGTAATTGATTTATAACCTAGGAAGTATAAATCACATTACAATGAAACCATATTTGCCATCCCAGAATGATTTAACAGTATCGTCAATTCTATTAAACATTTATATAAATAGTGCCGTCAGCACTGGTCTTCGAACGACGTCGTTTTTAGATGTCTTTATAAGACATTTAGTTAAATATATTCCAATTTGATCATAAAAAAGTATGTATTCCAAGTGTATTTAAACTCGTGTCATAGATTTCATTAACCGTCGTCTACAATCGCACTTTATCGTTTAATATTCTATCACGTCCTTTACAAAGCGTTAGCTAAACAAAATGGCGGCCGTGCTCGCTATACCGTTTATACAATATTATACTATGTAGAATTTATAATGCGATAGCAAAATAATTTTCATTAAATTTAGACATTCGCGCAAGCGGTGTTTCGGCTAAACAAAATGGACTGGTTACGCTAAAAATCGTATATAAAAGCACTACTGATTGTATAAGACCGAATTCAAAAATATCCTCAGAAATATATTTTAAATGGCGTGTACTATTTTTTCAATGATGCTACTAGAAAAGAGTTTTAGAAAAAAATGGACGTTTCTGTTCTTAGGTCGAGAATTATGGTTATTGACATTAAATTGGATGCGGTGAGGACACTCTTTACTCGGGGTCGCTGTGCCGCGAGCCGCAGCAGCAGGCTGCAGCCAGGGCGCTCCACTCCAGGACACTTCCAATTCCACTTTGATTCTTGGTAATTTTTAAACGGCTACGATTTTATCGAACTGGAAAACAGTCTGTCGATTGCATTCATATATCACAAAAGTCTTTAACTGTATCTATTTGTAACTTTTCTCGTGCGGAAAAGAGGCCTCGAAGGTGCTGTCGAATGTTTCCTTCTCTATCACAGCCTCACAATCCTTACACAAATTAGTCACTCTTTGCTTCCTACATTCGAAAGCACCTTTGGGATAAGCCTCACTTCTTTGATGAGAAGGCTACAAATAGACCCGACACCTAGAACTCAAGTCTGTACGCCGCGCACGAGGTCTCGTGGTCTTGCAGGTTGATGGTGCAGCGTGACGCAGATGGCGACAGGTCGATCTTGTACTTTTCCAATGCCTCCTCATTTTCGGCTACCCAATAGCCAAGAACATCGGTGTCGTATGTCGGGATGATTGTCACTTCTGAAATTTGAAAGAGGATAGTTTAAAAAGTATTCCAATAAATTCAAATTGTTTTAATAGATATTTCTTAAATAACGCAATTGAGTACAGCTGAATTAGTATGTTGGTTTGAAAAAAGACATTTCCCTACTAGCTGCAGAAAATTCTGCTTTGAACGGCTGAGATAAAAACGTGTAGATTTAGATAAGTTTCAACGTGATGTTTATAGATACAACATATTCGTTAATACAGTTTAGTAAATTTGGATAGCAATTAGTCTTTGGAATGGAAATATGTTAATTTATTATTATTTACCTAAATCTTTGTCTTCCCAGGTTTTCTTGGCATCCAGGAGGGCATTGTAAATTTCTTTGGATGGTTCAGTTCCAGAAAACACGTAATAACGAGCTCGGACTCTCTTGAAGAATTCAATTGCAGAGTAATATGAATTGCCGTGATGCGGGACATAGGTAAGCTCCATGTAAACAGGTGTAGGAGTCTTTTTCTTGCTTGGGGATTCCGAAGCTCTATTCTTCGCCTCCTTACTCTTTTCTTGATTAATCTTATTTTTGTTCAGAACAGTTGAACTGGGTGTGTGCTTTTTTGGCGTACTCTTACCGTCTGATTGAGGTGGAGGTCCGATAGGACTTGGCAGTCCTAGTGGTTTACCCCACGACTCAATCGGGTCTTTCGATTTACTCGTTTGCGACTCGGAGCGCATTGATGTTTCTGATTTAGACTCATGTTTGCTACTTGATGACGAGAAAGTTTCTGTTACCTTCTTAGATTCGGACTTCACATCTTTTAGCGAAATGCTGCTTGCTTCCTTACTTGTCATTTGATGGCTTAAACTCGATTCAGAACCCAATTCATACTTTGCAGTAATGCTTGAGATTACGTCAGAACCACTCACTTTCTTGTGCTCTTCAATTGCTTTTTCGAATTGTTCATCAGCTTCTTTTAAAAATGTAGCATCAGAAGTTTTGCTGATATGTGAAAATGCTTCAGATTTTTCCTTACTTAAAAAGTCTTCAGTCATTTTTGTGACAGATTTGTCTAATGAGTGAATTTCAGTCTTAGCTTCGGAATGGGTAGACGACGTACAAGATTCATCTTCGGGCAATTGCCCATAAATTGAGGTAGACATTAGATCTCGCTGGTAGGATGATAAATCGTGATCTTCCTTTTCTGTAACAATATCCTGGCTTGTCTCTCGTTGTTGCGATAGTTTTGTGTCAAGTTCAAAACTCAGGTTTGATCTTGGTGAATGTGCTATTTGAGATTTTGTGCTACTCGGACTTCCTTGACCATCATCGTCACTATAATACATACCACTACTCTCGGTGCCCCAAACGTGAGTAGCAGCTCGGGATCCCCTGGAACTTATATCTGATGGTGGAGAAGATATTCCAGGATGATCCAGGTCATCACTTGCTGCAGATGAACTTCGCATATCACCAGTCTTTGAAGATAGTTTTGAGAAAGATTTTTCACTCTCACCCGTGTCTATAATCTCTTCAAACTCTTCTTTAAACTCGGATATGGTAGTTTTTGTGGATTTAGTAGTTTTAGTAACACCATCGCTGCCTTTACTGACTGTGGTTGTTTCGACAGTTACTTTTATCTTTTCCGGGCTAATCACTTCTTTAGTCGTAACTACGGTAATTGTTTGAGTTATTTCATTATCACCTTCTCTTATAACTTTAGTATAAGTATCTGTTTCAGTAGTAATTTCACCTACTGGGGAGCGTTGTTTCTTTGGCTTAACTTGACGTGGTGTCTCTTCCTTTCGTTCTAAGGGTAAATCGTCAATGATTGGTCGCTTATCTTGACTTGTTGGTTGTTTCGCGATTTCTTCTAACTCTTCTGGTGACCAATCATCTAAACCAGTACCCAGTGGTAAGTAAGTTATTTGGGTGCGTACATCCTTTGTTGTTTCCACAGTGCCGTCTTCTTTTGCATTTTCAGTTATAGTTTCTGTAACTGTTTTAACAGCTACTTCATTCGTTTCATTATTCTTTAACTCTTCCTTTGTAACATATGTTGTTATCGTTTGTGTTATTTTTTCACTTTCGTTAACAATTATGTTAGTCTTCTTGTCAACGGAAGATTTAATCTTCCCGGTTGAAGTCAAGCCTTGTAATGCGGCCTGTAAATGACTATCAGATGTCTTTTGAAATTCAGATATGGTGATTTTAACATCTTTGGTTGTTTCAATTGATCCGTCCGGGTACTCATCAACGATAGTAGTTTCTACTGTTGTTCTTACACGCTTGATGCTTTTTTCTGTGCTGGCTAATGTTTCGCGTTTCGTTTTCGTTGTAACAGTGCGTTTGATTGTAAGAGAACCATGTTGTACAAGTTCATTTTTAACGTCTGATTCTACTGAAGTATCCTCTACTACTTCACTGTCATCAATGTAAGCCTCGGGTGGCTCTGTGTCTTCTTCAGCAGCTGTCTTAAGGTAAACATCAGCTATAGATACCTTTTCACTCTTTTTTGTTATAACTGTTCCATCGGGGTGTTCATCTTCAATTGTTGTTTTAACCGTAGTCTTAATTTTCTTTGATCGTATCTGCGTATTTTCAAATTCTTCTCTGATAGTCGTAATAGTCGTTTTTCTAATTATCGTAATACCTTGTTCAATAACTTCTTCTGTTTCTGAACTAGTCTGAACACTAGCTTCACCTACTTGATTATATCCTTCTAAGTTTTCATCAAATGAATCTTTACTCAAATCTGCTATAGACACTTTCACATCTTTTGTGACTTCAGTGATTCCATTTGGCAACTTTGTTTCTGTGACAGTTTCAACGGTTGTCTTCACTTTCTGTCTCGAGCCGTCGTCAGATGAAAAGATTTCTTTGACTGTCGTTGTTGTAACGATTTCACTGACTGATTTACCCTCCCTGATAACTGTTCGCTCTTGCGTATCCGTACTTACTGTCTTATCCTCCATTTTTGAAAATCCTTTTAGATCAGGGGTTTGAATCATGACCTCAACATCTATTTCAGATACTGAAGTACTAGTATCCACTGTAGTACGCGAGGAGCCATCTGGATATTGATCAGTGGTTGTTATAGTCGTGACAGTTTTTATTTTTCTCATAACACCAGTATTATCGGAGTATCTAGTTTTAACTACTCTGGTTATGATTTTTCTTTTAATGACTGTATCTTTTTCCTTTATTACTTCTTCATCAACACTTTCACTTTCTTCTGGCTCACCTGTGGGAACTAAATTCTTAAGTACATTTTCAACTTTATTGCTCTCATCAGGTTTGTCTAAATCAGCACCCTCTCTCTCTGTATCTTCTGGGACTGATATTTGAAGACTTTCATCGACTACAGAAACTTTTTCACTGGTTTTAATTATTATCGAACCATCCGGATGTTCGTCTTCTGTAATAGTTTTAGTAGTTGTTTTAGTTCTTTTGATACTGTCGCTCAAATTATGATATTCTTGTTTTGTTATCGTAACAGTTATTTTTCTTTTGATTATCACACCATTTTCGGTAATAGACTCAGTTTCAGTTGTAGTTACTTCTCGTGGTTCTCCTATTACATCGAAACCTTCCGGTATTTCTTCTTCAGTTTCCACTTCATAATCAGATACGGAAACCTGCACGTCCTTTGTGACTTCGGTTACACCTTCTGGCTTAATTGTTTCTGTAACGGTTTCAACTGTAACTTTTAATTTCCTCCTTGACTTATCTTTTGTCGCTAATATTTCTTTTACCGTCGTCGTTGTTATAATTTGCAGTACCGTTTTTCCATTAATAACTGTACTTCTTTCTTGCGTATCTATTTCTACTTGCTTATCTTCTACTAATGAGTAATCAAGCAGTTCAGTTGACTCAATAATATCGTCATATCCGATATCAGTTAATGACGTACTGCTGTCTACTTTTGTGCGCGATGAACCATCCGGATAATTATCTGTAGTAGTGATAGTCGTGACTGTTTTCAGCTTTCTAATATTTCCAAGAGAATCAGCATATTTAGTCTTTACGATTCTTGTCACAATTATTCTCTTTATGATGATATTTTCATGTTCAATTTCTTCAGTTTTGGTAGCTACACTTTCTTCTGGCTCACCAATAGCAACAAACTCAATTAACAACTTGTCTACGTTGCTACTAGAATCAATAACTATTTCTTCAGTTTTTACTTCCACGTTCTTCTGCACATCCTTAGATCCATCAGGGTATTCTTTTACAATATTAGTCTCGACTGTAGTTTTGATTATCTTTTTACTATCATCAATCCGTATTGTCTCCTTCTTGGTTATCGTTGTAATGGTTTCAATTATGTCAATATTGTTTTCTCTAATGATACGTTTACTTACATCTGTATCAATAATAGTATCTTCTATGTTATCGTCCGTTTCATCGACTTCACTAACAAAGTCAGACTTCCTTTCTGTTTTGGACATATCTCTTTGTGTTGCGGAAGACTCTAGAATGGGTTTTTCTACACTATCTTTATCTTTAGTTTGGCTACTACTTAAATCAAATTTCTGATCAGTAGTATCAAGGGAAAGTTTTTCTATTTTACTATCTTTGGCATATAAATCCATTTGTGAGGTAGACTTTAGGCTGGAAGAACATTCAGATAGAACAGTCTGAGTATCTTTAGTGGTAGTTGTAGAACCGTCGGCGCTCTTACTCAGAGTTGTAGTCTCAATCGTAGTTTTAACATTTTGAGGTGTGCCATCTTCTCTCGATATGATTTCTTTAGTAGTGACGGTTGTTATTGTTTGTGTTACAACATTTTCACCTTCCTTGATAATTTTTGTGACAGTATCTGTTTCAGTTTTGATCTTTCCCATTGTTTGCATAAGTGATAGGAGTTCTGGTTCACCATCAACATCAGACGAGGTTTTCAGTGTTTTAGGAACTTTTTCTGTAGATGTTGAAATTTTCTGCGTCAACACATCATCTCCTACGTGAACCACTTTTGTAATTGTCTCTTCAGATCCGTCAGATTTGTCATATGTCACTTCGCTTTGGACTCCATCACTAACTTTAACATCCTGGAATGAACTGGGTGTTTTTGGCAAAGGACTAACTGGCACAGTTGGTGGGGTCGCTACTCGATCGAATTCGGATTGGACAGTCAATGACTCCACACTCTCAGTCTTGATTCCTTGCTGAACAGTTTCATCGCTGAATGCCTTATGGATAGACTCCATCAAGTGCGCTGCGCTGTCGGTTAAAGTTTGTGTAACTGTTTCTTTAGTTTTGTCCGTGATTGGTAAGCTATGATCGAATGTAACGTCACTTTTAACATCTTTTGCAGATTTAGAACTGAGAGACCCATGTACATCAGGATGATCTGAAGTCATGGATGAAACAAACTCATCTCCAGTCACTGATTCAAACTGATGGCTACTTGTAGACTGAAGTGAATCATCAGTGTATTTTTCTTCAGTTGAATGTATTACTTTCTTAAAAGATTTCTTTTCAGATTTTTCTGAACTTTCATAGCTATATTTCTCTTCTAAGCTAACTTCTTTAGAAACATCTTCGGAACTACTATGCAAAACAGTTTGTATGCTATCTCTATCAACAATGCCACTGTCGATTGTTGAAATCGATGATAACTTATCAATTTCTTGAGATACAGGAGTTTCTGAAAGTTTCTTGCGCATTGTTTCTGAAATGTAAGCCCTCTCTTGATGTAACATATCCGCTGTTTCCTTGGCTAATTTTGCAATGGAGTCAGTCTTTGGATATTTCTGCAAATCCTCATGTTCACGTTTTTCAATAGTTTCAGCCTTCATGTCGTCCTTTTCACCATATAGTTGTGAAGTTGTGTCTCTCTTTGAACGTAGCATTTTAATATCTTGTTCTGAATCTCTTTGTTTTTGAGAGATATCTTCTACAGTACTCTCCTTTTTAAATTCCATTCCAGGTTTAGAGTCTGTACCCTTTTCATCATCAAATTCGGACTGTATTTTTTCTAAACTATCTGATCTTGCCTGTCCATTAAGATAAACAGTTTTCTTTTCATCGACATATTTTTCTTCATATTTTGTTATTTCGTCAGGCGTAGCCTGAGCAGTTTTCTTTTCGCTTGAAGTTTTATCAGATTCGTCTTCAATATCTTCTAATACAATATTACTTTCTACATCATCCTTGGAGTTTCCATCTGGATAGTCATCAGTTGTCGTTATAGTAGTAACAACTTTAATCTTTCTTACAATACCACTGGAATCCGCATATTTTGTTTTGATTATCTTTGTAATGATAGTTCGTATTACGACAACAGTCTCTATAATAATTTCCGTTGTAACTTTAGTAACTTTTTCTTCCGGTTCTCCAAACGCAATGTAATCTTTAAGAATTTCTTCAATTTCACGAATTTTTTTATCTTGTGTTGAGTGTTCCAATTTTTCATAAGTTTTGTCTAAGGTTTCTTTTTCTTTTGACTTGACTGAGCTTACTATCGTGAGATCATCTTTAGTTGTGGTACAAGAAACAGATTTAGTTGGTAAAGGTGCTTTTTCATCGAGCTTTCCTTTTTCGCCAAGTTCTTTGTCTTTAGATTTAACTGGACTTATAGGTTTCTTTTCTACCATATCGTCTCTTTCATCTTTGATAGATTCTTTATCTTCAGATTTGTCACGGCCGACATTTTTTCCTTCATCTTTAATTGGGCTCAGTATCTTCTTATCATATTTTTCTGGTTCTGTTTTTTCATGTTTCATTGCGCTAATATCTTCTACTTTTGGTTCGATCAAACTTAAAATATCTGTTCTATCTTCACTTAGTTTTTCCATCGCAAGTTTTTCTGAACTTATATCTTTTTCTTCGTGTTTGGTAGAAGCTTTAACGTCTGATTTAACTTCGCTGTGTTCTTGAGATTTTATAGGACTGGCAAGCTTCTCCTCAGGTTTATATTTCTTTTCAGCATCTGTAGGACTAGACGTAGTGTCGTCAGATATATGTTTACTAGGATATTCCTCCTTAAGATCAACTGGGCTAGTTACTTTTTCGTCAACTTCAAGTTTAACTGAGCCACTATCTTTATCCGTAGATGTGACCGGAATTGAGTCTTTGTGGTCTAGTTTGTCTTTGCTTCCCTCTTGTTTGACTAGGCTATATATAGGCATATCTTCAGATTCAACTAAGTCTGTTTCTTTTTTGCTAGGTTCATCCAAACTAGAGATGTCATCCAATTTGTCTTTTATGGATTCGATATCCTCAAGTTTGACTGTGCTGGAAGGTTTGTCTTTGGCGAATTCTCTCGATTGAACTGGGCTATGAAGTTTCACTTCAGCAATTGGTGGACTGCTATCTTCAGGTTCTACTGGGCTAATATCTTCTGGCTCAATTTTCACTGGACTAGGGTAGGAACTATCATCAGGTTTGTCGATGCCAGTTTCTTTTTCTTTATCTTTAACTGGGCTCGAAAGTTTTTTAGCCGTCTCAGTTGAGCTGATGTATTTCTTCTCAAGTTGAACTGGACTTTGCTCCTTGCTAACTGACTTATCTTTCTTAGCTTCTATTCCGTCAGGTTTGTCTTTTCTGTCAGGTTCTGCCAAACTAAGAGACTTATCATCGGGTTCATCTTTGCTACTTTCTTTCTTGTCTGATTTTACTAATCTAGCGAGGTTCTGCTCACCTATTGGAGGAGAAGTCTTACCATCTGATTCACATTTCTCTCGAGTTTTGACTGACCTAAGATCTATGTCATCTGGTTTATCTTTGCTAGGTTCTTTTTCATCAGATTGATCCCAGGTTTCGTTTTCTTCAAGTTTAATAGGGCTATCAAATTTCAGCGTAGGTTCATCTTTCTTTTCAACTCCTATGATGCTAGAAGATAAGTCTTTACTTCTGCTGGGCACACTCTCCTCAGGCGCGCCTGCGCTAGCTGGTTTCTCATCAGATTTAACTATTATATCGGCTTTATCTTTACTTAGTTCTTTTTCATCAAGTTTGTCCGATTCGATAGAACAAGG
The DNA here is from genome assembly GCA_018250275.1 of Udranomia eurus. Lineage (NCBI taxonomy): Eukaryota > Metazoa > Arthropoda > Insecta > Lepidoptera > Hesperiidae > Udranomia > Udranomia eurus. The sequence goes on from DWNJ01001870.1 coordinate 9,600, forward strand.
AGCCTTATCAATGCTGGCTTCTTTTTCTTCAGGCTTCACTGGGCTAATAAGTTTTACTTCAGATTTAATTGAGCTCATATCTTTAGATTTAGTTTCGATAGTGATAGGACTCTTGTCGTCTAGTTTATCGGGACTACTTTCTGTTTCCTTTGACAGCAAAGGCAAAAGAGCTTTATCGTCTGGTTTCAGTGGGCTTGTAGACTTTTCCTCAGGTTTTACTAAACTTGATATGGTACCTATCAAAACGTCTTTGGTTGATGTCATTTCTAGAACATCGTGGTCTACATGAAGATCAGTGATTGTCGTACTACTGGCTTCTTTAGTACTAGATTTGCCGTCAGAATATTCATCTGTAGTTACTACATCCGTAACTGTTTTCAATTTGCGAGGTACTCCTTGACTATCAGCGTACTTAGTTTTAACAATACGAGTAAGAATCGTTCTCATGATAGTTATGCTTTTTTCTACTACGGTTTCCGTTTTGGTAGTTATAAACTCTTCAGGTTCTCCAAATATAACGAATTTGCTTAAACTATCTTCACCCAATTCATCAAGATCTTCAGATAACCTTTTGATAGTTCTTAACTTCTTATCTGTCTCTTTGTAGGTCAATAACATGTCATCTGTAGTAAATTGAGATTTATCTGTCTCTGTGTCTAATTCTTTGTCTCGTATTGCCATTTGTGTGGAAGAAGTTGTTGTTGTCAGACACGTTTTTTCGATTACTTTTTCTTCTGACTTCTCAATCTGTTCTTTTAAGATTTCCTTATCATCAGAAATTTTCTCATCTTCATGTAATTTAATATCCTACAAACAAATAAATGGTAAAGTAAATATTTTATTACTGAAATTATTTTTCTTATATTATTAAAATGCAATAATTATTACATTATTTAAAAATTGTTATAAGAGAGTAAATTAATATATCCCAACAACCACTTACAGACTGGGCCGTTTAACTTTTGAAAAATACTAATAAATTATTATATTGCTAAAGATTATGTGATAGTAATAGTATAATTATGAAAACTTAAACTTGAGGTTATTATCAAAACTAACTACAGACCAAGTATTGTAGTTTATATTCAAACTTTAACGTGATATTAATAGATTAATAACTATCTAAACATTGTCTACAAAATATAATAAACAACCGCTTTGCATCAAAATAATGTTAAAGTGTGTAGCATGACTTACCTTAACGTGAGCGTAAATTTCAAATGATTTTGATATTTTTTCCTCTAGCAAAGGCGACTTTTCATCTGATTTGGCGGGTTTTTCAGTAGTAGGTATTTGAACTTTCTCTTCTACAAGAGAATATGCCTTATCATGTTCTTTTTCAGAAATGAGTATATCATCTTTTTCTTTCTCAATACTAGGTGATATGATCTCCTCTTCTTTAAGAGTAAGTGTCTTAGCTACCTCTTTCTCATCGGGTATTTCCGGAGTGATTAACTTTTCATCCATAGAGGGTGTTTTATCTACAGGTTCTTTCTCCTCTATAGGTGGTTTCTTGAGTATGGGAGCCTTAGTTACATCTTCAACAGGAGACGGTGCCTTATCTACAGGTTTATCAACTGTGGATGCCTTAGTTCCTTCTTCCACGGTAGAAGGTACCTTTTCTACAGATATCTTGGGAGCCTTATCTTCTTCTTTCTTCGGCGAAAGTGCTTTCTCCACGAATTTTTCAGGCGTGGGTGCTCT
>DWNJ01001871.1:0-11303 GCA_018250275.1 Udranomia eurus
AAAGCCCAGCACAGAGCAATTAACTATAGAGGGCGCAATTCCTCACGAACGTACACGCGCAGTAACATATATTATGTACTTGTGTGTGTATATTATTTTGGAAGGCAAAATTTCGTCGTTATCAAACCAAAACCTGCTATGTGCCAAAAGTATACTTTCGAGATATTGACAAAAGAAATATTCCTGAGAAATTAAATATGAAGGTGTATTTTTAAAAGTATTTTTTTTCAAAGTAATTGTTATTATACATAAACTTATTCGTTTTTTAAACATGTACTACATATAACTGTTTATTTATGATTTTGATCAAACAGAAAGACAAAGTTCTAGTTTCTATACATATCATATTTTGTTAAGAGTTCGACAAATATTAGTCACAGGTACATAGCAATTTCTTATGATAAATAAGGCAGTAACTATCCACTGCTATGGTCAAAATCATAAATCTAAAAAAGTGCACATAGCAGGTTTTGGTTTGACACCGACGAAATGTTAATCGTATGCTGATTCGGATAATACTAAAAGCAGGATTCATAAAAACAAAGCCGGCCGAATTTCAACCCATTTGTAGCGGAATACCGTAAAAGCTGGGTGTAAATTGAGTATGCAAATACTGCTACACGCAGTGTGTATTTATCATGACTGATCTCGTTTGGTAAATCTCTAAATGTAAGTGATGAGCGGAATATTCATACGTTATCCAATGACATATTCGAACAATAAAGTACCGGCGATTCGTGCGATTCCTAGTCTTGAGATATTTTCCTTCAGAACATTCTGTAGGGCATTAGTTAATTACTAAATTATGCCTTTTGTCTTAAAATTTAACCGTGGATATGAAATACGAAACGAGCGAGCAGGTAAATGTCAACAAGTAAGAATGTTTTATTTGGTTTATTATGTATTAAAATTTATAAAAGAAAAAATCGAAAAAGTTAAAAAAAAACTAATATCACAAAATGTATCGCTGCATAAAGTATTTTATTTTACTACAGTCAGCCATATTCTATACATTCCGTTTGTATGGTTCTCGTAAGGCTATCCTTTAGAAATAATAGGGTGTTGTTGTTGAAGTAACAAAAGGGGCAATGTAGACAAATATATCGGACTCGGTTTATCGAGTTTATACACGTTTTCTTTTCAGGCGAAAAATTTCGCCTCGACACAATGCAATAGCTAGCTGCTACATACTTACAAATCCTTTTTATTACGGTCAACTTTTATGGTTTATAACTTAGGTGTTTCTTGTCATGATAACTAGGTATACTTATATGCTTATAATTCCTAAAGGTGGTAGAACCTTTTACGGTTCGATTCCGGTAGCACCACCGTCACACCTGCCTTATAACAGCAGTATTCTTGCTGCTGTGTTCTAGTTTGTAGGGTGTGGTCAGGTAGACATACTTAACCGAGGCGTTCCAACTTAGTCAGAGGACTTCGATTTTGTCTAGTGTTACCACCAGGTGGACTGCATGCGCGTTTGCTATCTCCCAGTTATAAAAAAATCTTTTTGGAATAAATTTGATGAAAGCGACATGAAGAACCAGGAAAGTGCTGGTTGCTGTTGGTTGATTGAGGTAAGCTTATGCGCCTATTTCTTTACCTATATACCTACTCGTATACTATGCACAAGTTTATAAGATAGAGTCAACTTGAAAATCGCCCTTAAGTTACTTTTCTCCTCGTGATCGACCTCCACTGGAAAGTCTGTCATGTTTAATCAAAATCTATATCTATACATATAATACATCTGTAAGTGTTTGCTGCCTGTACATGGAAGATACCTAAGAGCAAAACAATTTTTAGGGGTCTTTCTTAGACACTAGAACCCAAACAAAAGTACTTTTAGAATTTTTGTCTGTTTGTCTGTGCGTTTGTCCGATTTGAATGTGGTGTCACTGATATGTTGGGCTAAGCTTCGCTTAACATTTAGAGTTTCTTTCATAAAAATCGGTTCATAAATAAAAATATTGTGGGACGGGGACTGGGGGGCGGTACGAAGTGCGCCGGGTCAGGTAGTTGCAAAAAAAAGTACGTAATATTGTATTTATGTGGCCTCGATTGAAAAAACTTAGTATCATTATGAATTTATAGTTTATAGTTTATGTTCTTACCCGAATCCAAAAGTTTTAAGGAGTCCAATGCCAACATCAGCCCGATGTGGTCGTGGTAGTATCCCACTGAGACATATACTGCAAATGAAATGAAAGTTTAGATAGGGTCACCGCTAATACGCTTTAAATACTAGTCTCCCAGCTAGCAAAACTACATTTCTTGAAATTGAACGTGGATTCTTGGATACTCAGCGGTTTACATGCATGTAATCTAATATTTAATTTATTAATATTATATAATTGACTTACTCATATGTAATTACAATATTTTAATGTTCTAGAATATACGCGTACAAATATCATATTTTCTTAGAAACATAACTACCTAAAATAAGCTACATTTGTGCTCAATTTCTATATATTGACGCACACATGAAAGATAATAATATATTTTTAACCGTTTTATTTATCTTTTATGTATTATAGGTTTAACTGAAAGTCCGCTGTTTCCGAACGTAAACCAAAGCTGTGGTCACAATTGCTGACCTAACCAATACTCACTCCTAGTGTCTTTGTAAGTTTCACGTACGATATCCAAGAACGGGTTACGAGTGAAGTTTTCCCGTCTGTCCTCATAGTAATACGGTTGCCGGTATACTTGCACTGTCCGTATCGATATCTTCTTCTCATTCGCTGCAGTGATAATTGCGAATGCTAATCTAGAGAAGTCATGGTTTGGTGCTTTCAAATAAACCACCGCCACCTATGGAAAAAAACATATGTTAATAAAGATTGAATTCAATCAAGATGCTTTAAATTGAATTCAATCTGATGCTATAGAAAACGCATGCATTACTTTATCAGTTCATATTTTCTTATTTGCTGATCTTAGTTTATCTTTTCTGATGTAAACTATGTTATCTTGATTTCAGCATCAATATTCGTAATATAAAGTTCTAGTTTAAGTGCTAACTAAATATTACTTTTACTATTATTCTCATTAAACATTAGTAATGCCGCCCGTGCCAACAAAACCACTCCTGTCTTCTCTTTTTTTTAAAAACAGCGTTCCCGCCAATTCGTGCGCTTCTTTATCTTTTTTTAAAATCTTAAACCGAGGCCAGTTGCACGTTCTGTTAAAATCAAAGCGATGGCAGCGCCGTCAAATATATTCAAATAAGCATAACAATTAAATTCTATAGCTGAAATTAAATTAAACTACTGTCGTATTTGTTATTTCTACTACATTTCAAATGCAACTATAATAATTGAATAACCAAGTAAAGTTTAAAAAGGAAATATTTTCATACTTCGAACATATGTATTGCTTATGCGGTGCTACAATTTCTACACTGACAATTGATTTCATTTAAGCATTCCTGTAGTGACTCAATAACTACCATCTTAGAAATAATTCGCGTTACTATGTAAAGAAAACCAAACCTACATAAAGCGAGGATGTTTATTCTGCAAATGTTATCGAGTACTTCCAACCGCTCAAGATAATAGTTACGTATAGATGTAGGCTTAGGTAAGAAGGAGCGAGCAATAAATGTTTACATGCATGAAATTGAAATGCGTGAGCACGGCGACGACGGAGCGAGAGATGTCGATATCCGAAGGCCGCGTGCGAGCGAACGTCGCGTACACCCGCTTGTTGGAGCTCGCTACGTCCCGGCAGTACTGTGTGCGGAAAAAGTTTGAATAAAGAATCAGTTAAATTAGATTAAAATCAGAGTCAGAGTCAGAATCAGAATCGGAATAGAACATGGTTTACATAGATTATTGAAAAGTTAATATAAAGCAATAGAGAAAGTGATATAAAAATGCATTTGTTATTAACTAATAGATACTATGTACATTTTCACTGTACACATAAATATACGGTGAGCAGATGCATTTTTGTTTTAATCGTATATTTTAATAAATACCGATAATAAATAAGATACATATCTAAGATTAATAAGGTCGGTATTTGACATATTGATATTATATGCTAAATGGAATATAATTATTGTTTAGTTTAAAAAATAGTACTTAATATATAATTAATTGAATACATAACTATATCCGGATTTAATAAAAAACGAAGCAATGATTTTGAAAGCCATGAAAGTTCTGGTTCACACGGGACCGGAGTTCCGATCGGGAAATTAGCAATAGTACTCTCCCTTTACAATAAATCGGACGTACAAATCATTTATCTTATTCTGAGCGACACATGACGCAATCGCTTATATGTCACATCGGCAACTTGGCAAGGTATAACTGACATCAGGAAAGAACGGATAACGTTTGACGCGAGTGTTTTATGCGCCGTTAGAAATAAATAATAAAGTAAAATTTTTAATCCGTACCTAAAATAACAGTAGCTAAAATACGGACTTTGCCATAAAATTCCCAGTCAAAATAAATGTATTCAATAAACAGTAACAATACAAACAATGCCGCTTCGTTCCTCTGTTTTCAATACCAGAACGACGAACAATAATCGTATAAAAAGAATGTGAATACCACATTCAGAATGATAAATTTTGCAACCGGCATCGCATGACATAAATTGTGGGTTAAGAGTGGTGGTAATGATAAGGTAGTGCCAATGAACGGGACCTCTATCCTTATACCTATTTATTTCTTGCGTAATGATATGTTTATCGCACTTACGTAGCTGACCATGGGCAGGTTGAAAGCGGCTGCCATCCGACCCTCGTGTACGCATGTCTCCTGCGGGCCGATAAACGCAGACACGTTTGCTGCCCAAAGCGCCGCCACCTGTTGACATTAGGGTTGGTAGAGACTCAGAGCTTTCGGATGTAACAGCTCTGAGACGAGCACTCTTACACGTCACATTCATGTCCGAACATTACCGTACGGACATGCATTACATTGCAATTGTCATGTGCCAAATTATTAATTTGATAATGTGTAGGTAGTACAAGTGTCAAATGTTTGAGTGAGAAATTAAATTATTGTTAGTCTTGTTATCGATACATATTTGAATCTTCTCTAATCAAGACACAGGCGCAGTTTAAAGGTAATTATCGTAATCAAATTTTAATAAATTGTTACAATTTACGCGATACAGTCAGTGTTCGCCTTTATAGTAACGTGCATGTTTTGAGACCTCCAGCTCCAGGGCTCGGTAATCAATTTCCTTTTTTACATTGCAAAAGTTCAACTTGTCATGTTTACTTACTGTTTTAACGGTTTTCAAGACAGTTCTGATAATTTTATTTCGTCAGTGTGAAAGTAACTTTGTAAATTGCGTACATTTATAAATTATTATAATAACTTTTTTTGGTAATTTTTACTTATCTATCTGATTTAGTACTGGAATTCTAGCTATGCCTGCCAACCCTAAAATCTTGTATATATTATTTATCATAGATAAAATATTGAGCTATCAATAATTACTTAGAATTATCCTTTACATTCTTTAATGTAATTTTTAGCGCTTCCAAAGTAAGTGATTTATTTAGTACTGTAATATACAGTCAATATGGTAAACATAAATAATATACGAGTTGAGTAAATAAGGGAAGAAAAGTGATGTTTTATCGTCTTATGGTTTGTATGTATTTTGCAAAGTGCTTGTCTAATGGCGAAACAAACCATTTGTAATATAAAATGTTTGGTTATAACTAGAGATACGATGTACAAAAGAAAATGAAGAAATAGATTTTTGAAATAGTGATATAAAAGGAAATGTATGTATGTAAGGAAAAGGGAAGTGTATTCACACATTCTACAAAAATATAAACCTCACCTATTTGGTGCGCCTCGGCTCAATATTAATTGAGTATTAATTTCGTTTAAAGCTCTAGTCATTATTTTAACTGTGCAGAGAACCAAAAGTTTCAAATGTAGGATATTTAACATTTAATCAAATAATTTTACATATTTCAGTTGCCGTGATTATATTTAAGTTGACTCCCACTTAAAGATTTTAGAGCTAATGAAGATACTTTAAGTCGCAGTTAGGAAAAACATACAGGATAAAACCGACAAGCACGTGTAGTAAACTCTTAGTAACGATCAACATAAACATCGTAATTTTCCACAATATTGCCTGTTTACTGAATCCAAGGATTACCGTGGGGATACAGCCGAGTTGCTGTAGACTAAATATCTTAGAGGAAAACATTTTTCTAAATAACTTCTTTTACGTGTAATCGCTGTAGCAAATGAGTGTTTATTGAAGTCTATGTTGATTTTGGAAATTATCAAGACAATATTAATAATAAGTTATCACGATACATTATGTTTATACGTTTATAAGCATTTATTAGAGTACTAGTTGCCTAGTTTACTAAACATACAAATGTTTCGATAATATTAAATTTTAATTACCACTTATCGTAAAACCGGGAGAGATGGATCAGGGGAGGAGAATATAATAAACTATAGAATAGAATAAGAATTTATGTTTATGTGTTAATATGAAAAGATAAAATACCCTTACTTTTTATTTATTTAGTATACTTTGAATGTGAGATAGTTATCCGTCTGTCAAAGCAATTTGGGAAAGATGGACCATGTTATGTATAGGTCAGTTGGATTCATAGTCAAAAAAAATCTATTGTGATAGTTCTGAGATGACAGAATGGGGCGACAACTGACAACTATTGTGCAGTCTGTGGCGAAAAATATGAGAATACCCTGAGTAAAGATGAATGGCTGTAGCGCACCATTTGTGAACGCTGGTGTAAGTGAAAGCTACACTAAATATCTCTATATAAACGACCGATATGGAGATACAATGACAAATTAAACATCCTCTTACTTAATAATATTGTTTTGAATGTTTATATTTTTGCTAATAATTTATTTTTCAATGATCCATCTCTCCTTACCTGTGTGGTCCGACTCTCGCATAGTACTCTCTCGTATACGTTTCAATATTGCAATTATTTCCATAAAAGATTATGTTCGTAATAGAATGTTGATTAAGTATTGTCAATTAGTTAGTATAACACTAAAGTGAATAATAGTTATAAAAAAGACATAATTTTTTATAATGTTCGTAAAAATGTGGTCCATCTCTCCTGACTTTACTCTATGTACACTGTTTAAGAATACACCACGTTGCTTTACTCAGTAAAGTCTATTGTATAGGCAGAGATGTGTATTCTAATCACAACAAACAGCTAATTTTAGCTGGAAACAGTATAAAGTGCCCCTTTTATGAGCTTCTGTCCTCAAGATCCGAACAATTTTACGGCAGTCCAGTTTATGAGCTCTGCGACAAAGCTGGCAAGCATTTTATAAAAATAAATCAGAACCATTTTGTGCTCAGTTTAGATACTAAGAAATGAAGCAAAACATTTTTGTAGCTAATCGATGTTATTATAAAGCTTTCGTATTTTTAATTTGAATGTGTATGTATGTATGTACACACTTTGCATGCGAATTATGACGATAATTAATTTTATTACTACCATAATCAGTAACTGATAGAACGCAGAACTGTCGCTGTCTTCTTTAACCGTTCTGATGCAATTTTTGTATAAAGTTAAGGTGTTACCTAGTGCACGCGAGTCGTCCATTTCATATATTTGGGGTAGTAACGTATCTTTCTCATCTTAGATAGGACTTTACTAGTTTTAAGCTGTATTTTTTGTAACTGGTAGCAAACGAGCATGTAGTTCACTTTATGGTAAGTGGTCACAGCCGCCTGTTCATAGGCCAACCCAAGAAAAAACCCAATCCACCCAAGAGGGAATCGAAGTCCTTTCTTAAGCCGACTACCCTGAGGACTAAGTTGGAACGCCTCGGTTAAGTATGTCTCCCTAACCACACCCTTCAAACCAGAACACAGTAGCAAGAACACTGCTGTTATAAGTCGAACAAAGGCGTGGCGGTGGTGTCTCCGGAGTCGAACCATAAAAACTTCTACCATCTTCTGTATGTGCATTATTGATCACAATGATGACTATGAACTGCATGCTCACTTGCATCAAAAATACAGTAAGATTGACAAATAATCTTATATATTAGTAATCTGTTTATAAAACTTGTTAAATTAAGCTATAATTCTTAAATCATGTTAACAACAGTCAAATGTGCAGACGCGTCAGTGTAGTGTTGACATATTTTATATTAATGATCATAATATTGTAAAAAATAAGTCCCGATTTTCGTGTTATCTACTCATTTATAGCAGAGTTGGCAAGTTCCAGCAGAAAGAGATGGTGTGTGAAGTATGAAAAAGAGGTCATCAATAATAATCAAGCGACGGAATTGATGTTGTATTTTGTGAAAACGAGCTCGTTCGCTGATCCATTTGTACATCAGTAAACGGAGCAATTCATATTCTAATATCTGTTACCCTTATCCAACGATGAGAAGCTATTAACGTTAAGCATTGTTGTATTGTGTCGGAACCATTTAGCAATATAATGAACAGAACATGATGTATGTAATTTTCATTTCTAAAAAGCACTTTGCGTCTCATGCGTTACATAAATATTTAAATGGATTCCTAGACTACTCTCTTCCTAAATGTTACATATGGTAAAATCTTACGTCGACTTTTAAATAACTAATTAGGCGTTACAATTGTTTAGGGTATCTAAAATAAAACTAGGGTAATAGTCCAGACAAATAGTCTTTTCCTAGAACTGAGAAAGGTCTGAAGCATTATGCTGATCTAACGAGCATTGAATTTTATACGATGAATTTTATTCGTTATTCATTCAATATTTACATTAAGATTTTAAATATTTGTACCTGAAGTTATTTCAAAATTCATATAACATGGACTCACTCGTGGATAATTTTACTTTAAATTGTTATTCGGTTTTCGGTAAAACGATCAAAGTATCAAGTATATCGATGCGATGAATATGTACATACATATATTGTCTGGAGCGGACAGTGAAGGATGCGTTTATTTTTTGTTTCCTCGTAAAATTATTCGTAATGTGGGTACCACATGTACACTTGACGTGGAAGGATTTGTCATACAGAAAGGTGTAAGAGAGACCACGACTATACTTTATGCGCTAGTTAATTGACATCAGTGTTATATGGATTGTTTACATTTCTTTAGTGCGTATGTGAGCAGAGACATTCAGGTTTTTTTCATGTACTAAATCACGTATATTATGTTGATAGATAAAGTAAATTTACTGAATTAAATATTCCCACCCCCAATCGATTTTCTACAATAGATGCAAAAAGGCTTTGTAGAGGCTACAACATTTTGCAGTGAATCATAAAGATGGAACTTCTATATGAGACAGACAAAATCAAATGTGTCCCTTTTAGTTAATCTAATGCATATATTTTCATTAAATGTATCATAATTATTGTTCTGTAAGGATATTATACACCTAGAATGAAGAAAGAATATTTAAATTCTTCAGAAGTTACATTCAAGCTACTGGATAAATGCACGCGAAATGGGGCATTGCGATTCTCGGGAATATTCAAATAATGCGCCCTTTAAATTTATATTTTCCGAGTGAACGATGAAGTGACGTCAGTTAACAACAAATCAACTGCTTTATAAACCTGTTGTGCGATAAAACTTCAAATCCAGGTAAATAATGTCTTATAATTTTTTGTAGAACTACCGCTGTTGTTCTTTCAATTCTTTCATGCTTGATTGGCAGAGAATGGTTAGTTTGGCAAAGAGAAGTTGATTCGACAACATGTTTAAGTAAGTAGGTTACAAGCTGAACTGACTTATTTGTAGAGATTTTAACATACATAATCAAACATATCTCCTAAATGTTTATTCAATTTAATAATGCCCCTGTAGACATAAGCGTTGGAAGTGACATAAATTTTAATTTCATCGTTAAACTTTCACGTTACTTCCAGCTTTAGGCAGAAATTCATAATGATATGAGATTAACGTCGCATATTTCAGATATAAATATACGCATAAACCAATCGCAAAAGTGTATTATTGAGTACTAAGTCAAAATATTAAATGAAAAGACGGCATGACAGCAAAGATTTAAAAATGTTAATCGATGTAACGAGGGTCAGATTAAGCGCGTTAAAATAACGTGCGTGTCATTGCATCATTTTTACACCTGTTTATCCGATATTATCGCTTCGAATACTTTTCTTTTTTACTTTATGTCTTTATACTGTAACCGTTACCGAGAATTGCCATTTCGGGTAATGCATCGTGTCATGATTTATTAACCTGACGTGTTTAATTTTAATCAATAAATTGTGAGTAACTATACCCTATAATATATAAACATTTCTAGTTTCAAATCCAGTATCAAACAATAGCATGACAAGAATAATGTATTCAATATCTGTATACAGAATCTACATATGCAATGAATGCAGGTTAGAGACAAGGAGACGGATTCAAAAAATGTATGATTTATAACAAGATTATTGAGACAAGATCATATATATATATTATCTTATATGAATGAATATTTTATAATATTTCTTGTTATACCTATTGATTACCTAATATGATAACTTGATTATCCATAGACATAGCATAGCATTATAACATAAAGTAGGTACATATATCTTAAATGAATCAGAGGTAGTATTGATACGAATAGAAGTAATTTACATACATACCTATCCGTATAAGTAATGTTGAAATGTACGTCAATGGGCGTATTTTCATATGACACTGGTTTTCTTATAAGACACCTCTCCTACAAGAAAACCAGTGTCATATGAAACTCTCTCTCTAGACCATTTCTGCACAATTGCATATCTTACGTCCCAACAACTAATAACGGATACATCATACTCTTTGTTTGTACTTATAAATAAATATAGATTCCAGTTAATGTGTATGTATAGGCTTGAAATATCAGTACTCCATATTTCATTGGGTTATGCAACATTGTAAACTTTCTGCTATCGCCCATACCATAACTTCCCTCACACGCACGCAGAACGTTATCTGGTGTCTACAGTGTTGGTTTGTATGGGACTATAAATCTAAACTAGACTAACATGATTTGGAAACAGTCAAAACGTTTATAGCGAGGCAGATTAATTATCCGATCCCAAAAGATACATAAAGCAATGAAATCAAATTTGATTTAAATACCTGGTATCTCCCTTCAAATATCCGGATTAAAATAAAAGCAACACCCTTTACAACAACATTTACTGTATCCTGTGCGTTAAATTATAAACTTATCTTAAAGGCAAAAAATAGTTTGAAGAGATGATATGCGAGTTCACTTTGTATAAGAATACTTGGAGATCATGGAAAATTGTGGAAAATACCTAAGCTTTATGGAAAGAATT
>DWNJ01001872.1:0-11296 GCA_018250275.1 Udranomia eurus
GTCTTCGTTCGTACTTTATGTAGCGACTAAATATTGTGATTGTGAAACTTTAATGAGCTATCGTCAACTCTGTCTTGATACCATCTATTACATGACAAAAACTTACTCATTACATATAAAACGTACATTCACATAGGCTACTGTACGAACATACATATGTATAGATCTTCTAGTCGAATAATGCAGGCCCTTCCAAATTTTTACAAACATATGAAACTTTTTGTAGACCAATAAATATTTCGATAAAAAGTAACCAATTTTTGTTGACTTGTTGACCAACTAGTGCATAAGTAATTTGACAAGTCATACAATTCGTGCATTTGTTATATACATTTCTGAACATGAGCGATCACCGTATTAGTTGACCAATGTGCACGGACGAGTCTGAATTTAAGGAAAAATACGCTTCCACACATTAAAATAATTTTGTTTAGAGGTGTGCATTTTTAAGCTGGAAGATCTACGAGTATACATAATATTTTACTATGTATCATAGGTTGTGCTTAAGTAATTATACAATGATGTGTGTATATATTTATTCATATAGGGGCACTCATATTCTCAGAGAGTAGTTTCTCTGATCCGAACTTTATGAGAGATGTCCTTCTTTGTAGATCTATCTAACCTTAAAACTTTGCAGACGATATCCTTCAGATTCTCAGGGGAGATCACGCGTCCACGGGCTTTATTTTTAGATTTATGGTAGATTCTGTGGTGGTAATATGATACTCAAGTGGTTCCAAACTTGTCAAGCCCGAAATAGTTCTACTTTTCTTTCGGATGTGAAGAGATCAATGACTAGCTAGTCAACTAAAATTCCAATCATTCTGCTGTAATGCTTTCCACACATGCTAGCTTTACAGTAGAATTCACTATGCCGTAGGTTTCATCGACACACAAAGACACCCAGGGTCGGATTTAGAGGTGTGGATGCCCTGGGGCAACGAATAAGCGGATGCCCTTAATTATGAATTTCCTAATAAATAGAAAGCTATGAGATATAGATGATTTTTTTATCTTCAATAGCAATATTATTGTTTATGCAAGTGTTGTCGGTAAAAATGCGAACAAAGTTAAAATTATCAACCCATCGGACTTTGGATATCCTTCATATTTCTATTATGGCCTCTCTCTTGTGGAAGCCCCGGGGCTGTAGTTAGCCTCGCTTACCCACCCTCAAATCCGGCCCTGCAAAGACCCAAAAAACACATATATTCATATTAATTTATGTAGTACCTAATTCTTTTAACCGGACATTGTACGAGTATTTGGGACTTAATTTTGAAATACCGTAAGCGAAGTCAGATCGAGCTACTAGTCAATAATATAATCAGCGTAGTGTGGGATAATTTATTCATTTGATTCCAATAAATTTACAAATATTCGGTTTTGCGCAGTTGATTGAAATATCGTGTAACGTCGACTGTATTGCCGATATATGTAATCAAACGTACTCCGCGGGTCGTTAAATATTAATGGATGTGTTTGTAATTTAAATATTTTGCGAAAATGAGCAGATTTTACGTTATATGAGAAAAACCACTCTCTACTTCGATATGCTAAAGCTCTTTATATGTTACTAGCGGGAGCTCAAGGCTACACCAATTGCCGTATAGCAGTAGAGAAGAGCATTGAAGCGCTTACGCTGTTCCATATCGCATGAGACATTCCTTAACGCGCGTTATTCCTTTGTACTATGAAGTAGCAAATAATACTCCGAAGTAGCAATGTATCTGTGACCAACTCATTAACAGCTAAAATTGCTGTTTTGTTTGGTATTGAGTATTCTAGTGCATCCTTGTTTTATTTTTTTACAAAGTTCAACTGAAACAATAACAGCTAATTTCTACTCTTAAGATGAAAATAATTAAGAGTGAGTTCTAAGTAAGTGAGTCTGACGACTAATATTATATGAACTAAGTATTAATGACGTTATTAAAACGTTGAGTACTTTATAAATATCTGAGAGAACGTTGATAGAAAAAACGGTGTAATAAGTACCTACGGATCGATTGAATCCCGCTCTGATTGTTTCCAAGTGCCTCCAAATTGCGTTGATTTTCCATAGATATTCCAGACGTTTCTCGGAACCATAAATTTTTATCGCCGAACATAAGGGCGAGAGATGAGCGTTGGAAATCTTTACGATTACAGTTATAAGATGCTGCCAACACGTACGCGCCGCCAATTACTGTTCCCAATCACGGACACCCTCTTATGTTTGAGGCGTATCCTGTGCGGGGTGGTGTACATCTTACCGTGTTCAACAGGGAGACATGTTGGAGCACTTTTTTGGGAACACACACAAGTATGAATCGTCTAGTCTAATAATGCATGTACTTCCAAGGTCTTTACTTGCAACTTTTTATAAACCAATAATATTTTTTATAAAATGTACAGATTCCGCAAACTGCCAGTTTTGTTGACCAACCAGTGCATAAGTAAGTTGACAAGTCATACAATACGTGCATTCGCTACATAAATTTCTGAACATGACAGTCTGGGGACGGATGAGGCTGAGTTTAACGAAAAATAGCCCACACATACTAAAGTAATTCTTGTAATAAATACCCTTTCACACATTAAAATGATTTTGTTAAGTTAGGAAAATGCACGCCATTTTTAAACTGGATGATCTATATTATAAGTTAATGACTATACGTTTTTAAATCAAATAGCATTTTCAGACTCTCGTGTCAGTTGTCAGTAAATGAGAATAATTTATACAAAGGTTTATTTTATTAACACAGTCGTACGCGTATCTGGCCCGTTTTGCATATTGTGTATTATCCATAGCTATTCATTTTATGAAGATTTTATGAAATATTTGAGGCGAACGTCAATTTATTAAATTTTGCTTTTCATAGGAGACTAAAAGGACATAAATTTTTAACCAAAAAATTAAAACGACGAAACGACTGAAAAGCAAAAATACTTCAGCATACTACTTCAGCAGCATAAAACTTCTTAAACATATCTAATGTTTTTAAAATTAATGTTTATTGCTGGAGAGTTCACGATGTATCGTTAATTTGAATTGGTTATTTCTTTCAATTAGATTTTTCGTTCATAGTCCAGTAGATATGGTATCTATTAAAAAAAAAATCAAAATGGTATAAAGTTATGCGTGGTCTTACATAAAAAAATATACATGTCGAATTGAGAACTTTCTCCGGTTTTTTAATCGGTTAAATTGTACAAAAACTTTGACAATAATAGAGAAGAGAAAATACTTAATGGCGTGACATAAAACATACGTTTGAAAAAGCAGATATGTAATGGCGCTTTGAAGTGCAGGGAGACTACATTTGTTTTTATGAAAGCGCACGGTGTAATGTTTGTATCTGCAGCAAATGTGTCAATGATGGCCTCGGGGGTGTCGAGCTGAGTCTGCTCGAGAATGCATCGTTAAAACATAATCGTTAAGGGATTTAGAGATCAGTTGTAAGTTTTCATGGCGAATACTGTTACAGTCGGTCTGATGCGATAAAATGTACGTAGCCCCGCATTTAAAGAAACGTTTCACTTCAAACGAGTAACGATTCTTTTACTGTTTGCAAACTAATTGTTGTGTGTCCTAACGAAGTGGACACTGCAGCTCGTAGAAATTCATATCCAACGATTTAACAGGACCTCAGTATCAACATAGAAAATCAGTTCTATAAGGTCATTTGGCATATGACATATCATCGTTAGCAAGGGGAAAAGATAGTATAATATCGACGATTGAAAACTTATTATTGTCGTATATCCAAAAATAGCAACCGGTGTATTTAAACAAAACCTATACTAAAAGTAGCTTTAGGGCTATGTAAAACACACTGCACATAATAATGAGATTTAAATTAAAAGATACGCTTTAATTTTTTTTAGTTCAGAAGTTATTATTTTTGTCTTTTTTTATTTCTGAAAAGTTCGATTGTATGATACGGGTATATCCCATTTGTGTCGATATGTGTTCGCTCGACTTTACTAGCTGGCGGTCGAGCGAGCGTGTCCCAGGTACCTAGGGTGGCCGCACGTCGTCGACGTGACTGGCGTGTGTCAGTAACCTCCCAGTATATCATGAGATTCTGGCGTTAAATTTCTGGCACGTATTGCTACCGATTTATTCTCTCATGTATTTTCTGTGTAGCGGTCGTTTTTTATCAACTTCGATGTACATAGATGCATGCTAATATATTATTTTTGTGGGTAATTTTATGCGAATCCTTCAGGGATCTTGGATTGAGGTTGGATTCAAAGTTCTTTGTCGGACTTCAGACTAGGAACCATAAATGATTTAACGTATATAACAAGTTTCGGCATTACATTATTTGGTATTTGTGTGTCTCAGTGGAAACCTTCCAAAGGGTTACCCTCACGGCCTTACCGGAATTCTTAGAAGAATCCGGCAAAACTAAAGACCAAAAACTTTTTACTTTTTATAGTAGTCTATCGTTCGGGGCCATGTCAACGTTTTTGTTCCTAACGATGTTTATTTTCTCAGTTCATTTATTTCTGTCGTCAGAGTCGGGGCGCTGGGATTGAACCGTCTTATTGTCTTTTCAAGAAATAAAGTTTTCATTATTTTAAATTGAAGGATATTGATTTCAGCAATTTGTTTTCTTTATGCCGATGATGAGATGATTTTTTGCAAGGAATTTCCATAGTGTCATCAACGCTACTAAGTCTATGTAGGACTATGCCCTTAATTGTTTTCATTCTTAGGCAGGTCTACACATACGGGTGATACAAGAATGTGAATTCTACGTATGCTTGATGTTTTAAAACAGTTATTTTTGGTTAGATGTTTTACTGGAGGACACATTTAACAAATGTTTGATTGATTTTCAAAACAAAACGAGGTATATGACTTTCGTATCTACGAGCATAAACGAAGACTGTGGAACATACGCAAGTGGAATACACATCGTCTGATGATATCAGCTATGAGACGAGTATTTTAAAAATACAACTACCTTAAAAGTTCTTACAGCTAAATTCAAACGAGAGTCATTAACCAAGAATGTTTTTTGAGGCTTACAAAAGCTTTCAGACCTGAAAAACGTCTGAGTTCTGCAAACACTGACAAAACAGGGGAACAGCGCGAAGAACTACGAAAATAAGAGCTCTTCCTGAAAAACGCCACAAAGCGAACTGGGATCGGTTTAAACGAATTTCGTACTATTGATGTTTGGTTGGGGTAACTAAAAAACACCATTTTCGCTCAGCACTTCTACTAGAAAATGTTCGAGCGTTGACTTCCAAAGGCATTTTGTAACGCGCTTTCGGTTTTCCTTGAAACAGGTACCTATGAAGGATTTTGGAGGCAAGTCGGCGCAATTTGATTTTTGTTTTCAAATACGTTGGCTTATACTCACTGAAACTACCATGAATTTCGTAAATTCGTATGAAGCGGTTCTCCATTTTCTTTTGAATGTCAGTACCTATACCTATATATAGCTGGCTAAAAGAAATTCAGGTTTAGGAAAATTTCATCTATGTGATTACTATTTACTAATATAAAGACAATGTAATGATTTAAGTGGCAAAAATTTAATAGTCCCGCCGTGGACTAAACGTTGCCTTATAATACTATATTTAAAAAAATAAACAATTACGATAAAATATCTTTCTGGCGAGGTGTTTCACCTTCCATGTAAATTAATTTAACATCATAATAATTATGTCAATAAAGTGTTATCCGACTAGGAAACTTAAACAAAAAATACGTTCCTATACAGATTTAATAACCCGTATTCATCAGCACGACGTGTAATAGAGCCAATTTGTTTTACTCTGCTATGGTGTAAAGACGAATGGTTGGATTCGGCAATAGAGGCCTTAAATAATTGGCACAAAATTACATTTTAACGATATTTAACGAATAGTAAAATATTTTGTACCGAAAACGGTAAGTTTACCGTTTAACGTACTTAAGTACGAATAATTTAGAGTATACCTTACATTTAACATTTTCTTCTGAATTTATTCATCGTCAATGTTTTACCTATTGAATTTGGGCCTCCCCAGTGGAAATTCCTAATAGTTAACGTTAACCCTTTTTTTGTATTCATGTATGTAGAGATTATATTATCAATTAGTTGATCACTTTGTACCACCTTCCCGACTTCGTCCCCGTTCCACAACTATTATATTTATGAACCGATTTTAAAGAAATAAACATCAAATATTAAGTGAAATTTACGAGTACCACAATACATCAGTATCGCATCAGCCATTTCTGAGATTAGCGTGAACAAACGCACTGACAAACCGACAACCAGAAAAAAAATCTAAAAATTATTTTATTAGGTTCTACTTTTTAAGACCCCCTAAAAATGATTTTCTCTTAGATATCTTCCATGTACAGACAGCGACCGCTTACCAATTTATTATATGTATAGATATAGATGAACCAGTTCGCGGTTGGTCTATGTCTATGTGAAGACTACTAACTATTCATTCGCTTGCGTTATTATAAAAACCCCTAAGCTAATAAATGCGAGTATAGTTTTTTTATGAACAAAACAAATCAGTTTCAATATAAAATTTATTGAATAAATGCGACCGTCTAGCTGTCTGAGTGCCGTCTCGTTACAATTACATCGGGCTTAAGTTCGCAGCGTCGCAGTGACGACCGACCTTAATGAAGTTATTAGCTTTTGCCCGCGAATTTGCTTGCATTTATTTTTACTGTCCTACTTTAATGTATTTATTCTTTATATAACGTGCCGTGCCGTTGTCATTTGGCCACGTTGTCAGGCCGCCGCCAAAGGGTTTTTGGATTCGAAGTGCAACACACAAAAATATAAAGTCTTCAGAGTTTCTTGCCAGATCTTAGTTAATGCCAAGTTCCGAACCGGTGCTTGTATATAAAATTACATATTGAAAATTTGTAAGAGTCCGGTTAGGTCTATCTATATCTATGCATATAATAAATCTGTAAGTGATTGCTATCTGTACATGGAAGATATACTAGAGAAAGCCATGTTAGGGGTCTTTATTTAAGTAGCAGAACCCAAAAAAACGTTTGTTAGAATTGTTGTCTGTTTGTCTGTGGGTTTGTGCACGCTAATCTTAGAAACGGCTGATCCGATTTGAATGCGGGTTTCACTGATGTATGGTTGTAAGCTTCACTTAACATTTAGTGGTTGTTTCATAAAAATCGGTTCATAAATAAATTTGTTGTGGGACGGGGACCGGGATGAGGAGGCGGTACGAAGTGCGCCGGGTCAGCTAGTACCAAATAAATGCTTTCGAATTTGAATTTGAATTGCAGGGTCCTCCAAATGCGCGGGCATTTGCTACTCTCGCTATAGTAGGGTATGGTATGGTATGGTTGATTCGGCACTCTACGGAACAAACTCAATTCGCATTTATTATTTAGGATATATGAAAAAGAAAATTACTTACTCATTATCTCATTGCTCATTCCTGAAAAAATCTAATGATGAAAATTACTTACATTTCGGCGTAAATCTAACAAGGCCCGTGTATCATCTCTTACGCATCGCTGTAGGCATACATGCTCTAGATAGGCGTAGGAGTTGTTATTCTCATGTCAAGGCGAGTAGTTATGGCCAGTTTTATAACTGTGTATATTACATTTCTCAACGATCTTATTAAGATACGTGAAGATGAATAGTTGCTTACAAGTCTCGCGGCTTGTATCATAATTATAAATAAGTTTTATCGTTGGACGGGGGTTCCATAGGTCAGATAGGCAATATTTTATTTAGGTACTTATTACATAAGTTTTTTTTTATAAAAAAGAAAAACGGTAAAAGGAGGAAAACAAAGGAGGTAGTACAAAGGTACCGCTTGAGTTTTACGTCCTCCTTTGATTCGAAGAGTACTCTTGCAGGGAATGGTTTTTGTAGATATACAACCTGGACATTTTGGAGACATTAAAATTCGTAGATAATTTGTTAAAGTTAATACTTTCCATCGTGACTTCTCTACGTCTGACTCAGATGATTGATGAAAAAAAGGTGGAAACTAATTACACAAACCCTAAATACAGAGGGATATGCTTCGGAGGGCACGTTAAGCAGGTTGTAATCGACAGATAACAGTCGTTAAACCTCGCCAAAGCCCATTTGGGGATTTGAAAACGTTGGTTGGTCACTAACCAGTTCTTCCGCCAACACGCATTGGAGCAGCGTGGCGGAGTATGCTCCAGGCCTTACCCAGTTGTGGGAAGTGACCTGTGCCAAACAGTGTGTGTGACAGTTTCTTATGTCCCACTAATAGACTTTGATCGAGGAATGTCTAGAGCGCTGGAAGTGTGAGTGAAATACCACACATCACCCAATTATCGGTCATATCCATCCAGTGCCACTACCAGTCAAACCCATTCAGTGCCACTATCGATGAGACCCGTCCAGTGGCACTATCAGTCTGACCCATCCAGTTCCACCATCGGTCAGATCCATCCAGTGCCACTATCGATCAGATCTATCCACTGCCCCTATCAGTCAGATGCGTCCATCGTCGTTATCAGTCTGACAGCTATTGATCCCAGCCAATGTTGCTTGTTTGATCCCATAACATGCACACGTCCTCGACGTCCATTAAGTCGTTAAATAATTAAAACTGTATAATGTAGCATTAAATGCAGTAAATAAAACCAGTTGGCATTGCATTTTATAGGACATTCGCTTAAAGTTCGCTTGCATTGCTACAAATAAAGCTTCGTTTACGTCTGCTTCAGCCCTGTCTCATCTCATTAGCTCTATGTTGGATTTGCGAGTGTAAACTCATCAGTGCTTGGTCGTATGTGGTAGACATAATTTAGAACTGAGCTAAGACCAATGTTCTATTATTCTTTATCTATTTATTTATTTTTTGTCTCGGATAGGAATGAAGCGAAGCGAATTAAGATATTATATTTTACCTATTTGCAATAGAATTGCTATGAGATTCCAATAAATGCGTTTTACCTAAACTTGACTTCTACATTTTTATTTTAACGTGACCGAAATTAATAACATAATCGATAGTCTCTTTCCTGTAGGTATGTCTGAAAGCTGAAGAAGAAGTAGTATAAGATTTTATACTATATACTATACTAGACCGTCCTATTAACTCAAACAAATGTTTAAAGTGTATGCGTCCAATTACCAATAAGGTCTTTCTCTTCTTCTTACACCAAAAAGCTTTACAAAATTTTATATAACTTTTAATATAGTTAATAATAGAATGTAAGTAATATCTTAAAGATAAAAGTGTAATTAAATAATATATATAATACGTTTCTGTAGACATTCTAAGAGCGAATATAATAATTCCAAATTAGATTTGAATTATAAAAATATGTCATTACAACAAAACGATTTAAATGCGTATTTGATTTTTATTTAAGGACTGAATTTTATAAGAAGAAAATAAAAAATAACGAGTTCTTGACGATGCCATAATTAAACGTAAAGTGGAGTTTGTTTGTAAGAACATTTTCCTTATAATTAATTACAGGTAGATCAAAGACTGTTCTTGGAAAGTTTGTGTAGAGACGAATATGCTCCGTTACTTTTTATTCCGATCCGTAGATTCCGTAGGAGAAAAAAAAATTAAATTATTTTGTAGGAACTTACAAAGTGTCATACCGAATAAATTTATTTAGCAGTATGTCTCAAATTTGACGACGGCGCATGGTTACCATGCCGGACTGTCGAAGGGTCCTGGGTTCGATTCACAGCGAGGGAGAAATTTGGATGATGAGTTACAAATTTTCGTTTTCCTTCTGGGTGTTTGTGTTGTTGTCTTTGTGTTTTGTACATTGTACGACACAAGGACTCCTAGTGTGGGCCTGTGAGTATGAAAGCGTTAACAACCATTGGTTTAAGGTAAGACAAGGACTATTCGTTTTATGTCCCATTGCTGGGCATCTATGGCGGGAAAAAGCTCAGAGCATACATATCATGTGTTCCATTACAAGGTAAAAGTCGGTCAAATCCATACTTGGCTGGCTGCACCGGGCTGAACATATGCCCGGGCTATCCCCGCTTCTGTCTTCTGGCTCGTGAAAGGCTTTAAAATTATTTATTGTTTAACTAACTTTAGAGCATTTATACAAATAGAAAATCATTCAAAGGCTCCGTCACAAAGGACGAGGGAATTGTTTTAACAATGTTTGTTGATTTAGAAAATTAATTATTTGCCTAATCAAATTTATTACGTAGCTCTGGTTGTCCATAAAGTTGTGAACGCGGATTGGAAACTTAATTAGGACGTAATAAATCTAAAAGTTGCGAATGGCTTAACCCGTGGATTATTTTAGCTTATTTAAAAAGTTACGCAACGTCGGACACACACGTTGGATGGTACTCACCGAACCACTGTAAGATGACTTGACTATTATACGATGTGCGTTTGGGCGTAAAAGTTAGGTGATGACCACAAAAGGTCACATAAGATGCGTGATGTGTTTCGAAGGGCACACTGTTGCAGGATTGCTGTCAAAGGATAGCAATCTTTGAACGTTGTATTGACATGTGAAGGTTTGAGAACATAAATATGGTAAAACCTTTTACGGTTCCACGGTGGCGTCACACCTATTTCTGCCTTATAACAGCAGTCTTCTTGCTGCTGCTTCTTACTTATTTAAATGAGGCATTTAATCCTCGATCCTCAATTAGTCCTCCGCTAGCAACGCATTTGTGGTCTACATAAGAAAGAACTTCGGTCGACGGGCCCCAGTGACCACTTACCATCAGGTGGACTGCATGCTCCTTGGCTATCTCTTAGTTATAATATCTATAAATAATACATCCAACCTATTAATGATATCGTACATTAGCCCCGATTGGAATCTTAGGTATTCTGGCATCTAGATATTATTATAAACAATGTTCATAATGTTACCTGCGAGACATTATTATGTAGCCTTGATCTATTGGCCTAGATTACAGGCTTGGCTTAAATTATGCAATAGATTGATTTAATATTTATGTGTTAATGAAGGACCTCGAATAGGTTTAGAACAAGTCGGGTTATCCCAAAACATTACACGCGAGTTAAGCCGTTTAAAAACTATCAATATATATGAAAATACACACGAAAGTTTGGGTTATATCATACATTTCAAAGTGTTCCATCCAGCTTGAATGTTATAAATGGTATCTGATCTACGGGTCTGCTGGGTCTATTAACACCTTCTTCTTGAATACTTCTTCAGAAGGTACTGCACAACGATCAAGAATAGATACTAAGATTCAATGGAAAGCTAATGTTTAAAATGTTATGAATATTTACGAACTAGTCTCTTGATTAATAGACCAGTAGAATGAACACAGGTGCTTCGTGCTACTAC
>DWNJ01001873.1:0-11294 GCA_018250275.1 Udranomia eurus
CCATCGAATCAATAGTAGCGGGTTATTTGTATTATTTATGTACTCACAAATGTTAACATTAATTAAAATTTTAGTTACAAGTAACTTCCAAACACATTTACTATTTCGTTTAATTTACAACATCGTAGACTAACAATAATAATTTATTACTTGTTACTACATAATACCAATATTGTGACGATTTTAATAATTTATTAAGTTTATTGAAATGTAACAAAATGGTAAAATACTATAAACATTTAAAAATCGATAAATAAAAAACAAAACTGCCACTGAACAAAAATTAAAGAAATTAGTTAATTAATTATAACTCTAACTGGCTTATAATTAATTTCCTCTGTCTGTTAGGAAAACAATTTTGGTTTATTTGTTTCATACCAGATATCTAGCAATTGTGCCAAATTAATTTTGTAAAATTTTTGTAAAATGTAAATTTTTTTAACACCAATAAGTATTTTCTAACGTAGAAGTAGATCTATATTAGAGTTACGAATAACTATTTACTAAAAAAAAAGAAGTTTATCTATGCCCGAGTTGCTTAGTCGCTTCAAGTGGGTAATAAGCAATAATGACAGTAATTACCGAAATGATCCGATGACCGCACTCCGCATTCCAATGTTAGTTACGCCCAATTTCACTTTTTTACTCGCTACAGTAAGAAGTTAATGTTTTCTATTGACTCTCTTCAACATTAAAATTAGCTTTGTATTTTTCTCTTTTTTTGCAAATATAAGTACATACTCAACGCCGCTTCTAATATATTGAGGAAATAACTCAACATGCTGAAACGTGCCTTGCATGCAAGTAAAGTTTTTTTTATACCGATATTGCCATCAGAGTCTAAGTTACTCGTATGTCCAAAATTCCTAGCTCGGAATCTGAATGGTAATGTAAATTCATCACAAGTTTCCCCCGAACAAGAGAAATAAGGCAAATATTAAAAATGTGGTGTAATGCAATCACCTTCCCGTTTGTATCATTATTAGTACCTACAATACTTATGTAATACACGTTCTCAAAATTTCAATATAAATGGATATATTGAAATTTTGATTTACCGATTACGGCAAACTGTTATTTAGCAAAATATAGAACAAAAAATCATTCAACTCTCTGTTTAGAGAAGTGATTAGTCACTAAACGTTAGTGCCGCCATAATAGTAGAGATTTAAAGCTCAATGTTAATAATAATATAACATATTTCTTGTTTGGCCTCTAATCGAACGCTTTCTGATAACTGTCATGTCATGCTTATTTTATAAAGTGACTGGCGCTTTTATATTACAGAAACCTAACGACAAGTATACAACCACATCACAATTTTGGTCTAGTTTTATTGTGAAGAATAAATGAATGTAATGAAATGAAAGGAATAAGCTTTAATAGGATTAAATGTGATAAGAATTTCTGGAACATTAATAAGTTCTCTTAATGTAATATTTCGTTCTGTAGTAGTTAGTATTTATTTAACGAAAGATAAGCATTAGAATCAATCATAAAAAAAAGTCAAAAGTTTTATCAAAACGAACATAACGTTGTTCAAAAACCCATTTAGCTACAAAGTGGTATGCGGCTGCTAAAAAAAGTTAATAAAGCTCTCCTTTTTCCTTGTCAGAAGTGTTTAAGCGAAATGCGTTGCAGAAAAAACAGCCGTTATGTACTCTCAACAGATCTCGACTCGAGTGGCTCCACATTTTGCTGGGAACAAAAACGAGAAGTGTGATTTTCGTTTCGAAAACAAAAAAAACCCTCTCGACAGTTCCATAAGTAATAAATAATTCTGAGCGATAACCTTAAAAGCTTTCTCGTCATGGCGGTTGAAGCACCAGATTAAAGTTCAAGGAAGCCACAGTGCCGTACGTCATAAACTTTGTATTGACCATTTGTGTTCAAAGTATCGCTGTACATCTGTAACGTCTTACAGGTACTAACAATGATGTTTCAAATAGTAGAGATACATTACACATTTACATTTGTGTAAGAGACTTACTTAAGACTCATTGTAACTAATCCTTGTTTGCAAGAAGACTTAATCGCGGTACGTGATATCTGCATAATTAAAATGCATTTTTAGCAACAAATCAGTAATATGAAAACGACACGTACAGCATACATACATACCGACAAAATTGGCATATATATTATGTTGATATACGCTTACAGTGCACGCTTCTTACTTTAATCCTTTCATTTTCTGGAAAAAGACGTATGAAGGTTAACTTCAACGAATCCTCTCGTCGAAGATCATTCATCAAGATAAACGATGGACCGCATTCAACTATGTATATTGAAAGCCATTCGGATTCATCCATTCAACACGATTGGGTATGCAAATTGGTCGCCATTTTGATCCGTCTTCCCGCATCACGTTATGCGTGACAATAAAGGTTTAAGACCACGAAATGGCGGTCATTCGCAAGAAGAGTATAACTCAAAATTAACATAACAACTTATTCAAGTTTTATTAAAATATTTTTAAAACTATTGGTTTATAATATTTCCATTCTTATAAAAATGAACTCTTGGTCTAAGTCTAAACACTGGTATTGGGCATTCATACTTAGGCCTCGTAAGTAGAAAAGCTCGTGTGATCAAAATGAGGTTGGTGTTCTGACTTAATAGTAATTACTTGCCGTTTACAACATATCCTATTATGTGTTACGGAAACGATTGAACTACCGACTAAGATTTATTAATAGTATAATTAAATGGATTATCATTTAGATCAAACAAAATTCGGTAGAACAGCCTGTTATATGGGCATTTTGTCTCCACAACAGCGGCGGCTGGCTTACGACAACATCTACAGATATAAACGGCTATAGGATTCGTTTTAACCGCCACACATTTGTACACACGGTCCGCTCACACACACAAACTCGCACCGTTTGTTGTGCGTGACACAAAAGGAACAAAACCCGAGGCTGCGCGTGCGCCGACCCGCGAGACGGCACGAGTCAAATCGTCTGGCATACTATTAGTGATTATTGTTATTACGACTGTGTTCCTATTCCTTGCGACACGCAAATCGATACTAAAGATAATTAAGACATTAAAACTAAGATATGCAAATTAATGGTACAATACAAATTACATAATGATCAGCTCCACAGGTCCCGATCGACTGAATACCAAGGGTCGGTTCCTAGTCATGCGGAAATCTAAACAATGTATTTTTAGGGTACCTGCCATCGACGTCGATAAATAGGAACAGTTAAACGTTGAAGTCTAAATTGAGATTTGAAAACACCAATTAGACTGGTTGGTCATTTATCCTAATCAACTTCTCTACTATGCCTAGGAGCGGCAAAGTACCTATACTTCAGGTTCTAGGAAGAGACCACAATGGTTGGAGAAAAAATGAATAGACGTTGCAAACAGATAGCTTTTGCCTTCTAATAACAAACACCCAAACAAGCAAACAAACAAACTTGCAATACAATAAGTACTGCAAATGTTAAATTTATTTTATTATTATACAATTGCTTATCAAATGTGCTTGAGACATCAGACCACCAACGTAAAAGTATAGGCCACGTTGTTATCAGAATCCATTGAAAAATTATTACCATACCAAAGAAGCGTGACGATGTGGACGGAAAGAACGACTTAAAGAACGGAATAGATATGACATTTAACTTAAAAAGCTTTGGTGACATCGCAAGCCCGTAACCCATTAATGGCCGCCATCAGTCAAAGTCAGGGTACACAAAGCCTGACGCAATGTTCAAGTGACCATCGGACTAGCTATTCAAGTCGTATTCCAATGGACATTGTGAATGTCTTGTGAATTTTGAAATCATAACCATTATAATTTACTAAACCCTCACCTCATAGCAGTTCACCGTCATTGGCTCCATAAAGTAGTTAGTGGGTTAACTTTATGTATTTACACAAAAAGGGAGGTAGAGTTGTAGTACTCTTACAATTTAATAAACACTTCGCCAAAAATTTAATATACATCACCACCGTCTTTGAATACGCTAAACTAACCTTCCATTCCCGGTTACTTTGTGTTCAGGTACACCGAATGATAGAAAGGTGGAAGGTAGAGTCGTGACGATTAAACTAAATTATAGTACACAAAATACGCGTCGAATACACCTCCTTTTACCTTTACCTTTATACTTTTGAAGTCGTTTAATAACCACTTCATTGCGCGTTAATAACATGTATTTATTTACACAGAATGACAGAAAGGTGGAAGGTAGAGTCGTGATACGAGTCATATCGCGATGAAACAATCACGATCGCTGGCGGCGTCACGTGCGACATGCGGGATTGTCTCGTGCAGTTTGATAAGAACAGTTATCATGCGATCAATTACTTCTATTCCAGGAACATGGCCGCAGGTCTAATCAGATTTGCAAAAACAGAAGCTAACTGGCATAGTCTCCGCTAGGTAGGTTTTAGTTTTTAGACATGCAAGAATAATATCGAGTTAGTCGTACCTGTTGCCGAATAATACGATACACTAATACGATCGCAGATGCGTTTTTTACTATCATCATGATGAATACTGAAAACAAAGTAATCATAAATATGTCGATACGATGCAGAAAAGACGGTACCGCGGCAGGAAAGTCATATAAAATGAAAGAAGAAATATTTTCATATTAGAAGAAGTTTATTTAAACACATTATATGTTTGTGAATTGTGTATACTCAATCAGATAGTTACCACATACAAAAAAGTCCCCGACAGACATATAATCGCATTATCAGATTTTCCAGTGCCGCAAATGGTCAGCAAGCATGCAACGTATCTCATACATATACATATCAAATTTCAATTTTGTGATGAACGTACTAAAATTCGTTGATTTCTGCTCGTCTTTAGGGTTGACTGGTAGGGAATGTATAAGGCCACCTTTTATATCTTTACCATCATTGATATAATATAAGTTTAAATAAATAAATAAAACTATCCTCATAATACAATATTTAATACACAGCAGAAAGATCTATGCTACTACTACTACACTACTTACACCAGAGATCAACGATTATTAATTTCATTTGAATATCAACTTAATGATACCAACTGTAGATCGATGGTTATTGAAAATGAAAATAATTTCAAGTGGAGTTAAAGACTCAAGGGTAATGAAATGGATGTAGACTGGCCTTCGCTCAGATTTGATTCTATGAATAACCATATAGAAGTACTAACAACCAAGTGTGAATGTAGAACCTATAATATTATTACAGGTTATACCATATTTCTGTTATTAATGTTATATTTACGTTAAGATAGTGATTTTTTGTTTTGGTAAAAATGCAACCGCATACAAATTGCTAAAAATGCTTTTATACTTAAGGAAAACATCAAAAGATACAAGTTATTCATAGACCATAAAATAAACCATGAAAATGCAACAACGTGACAGACTCGTAGTGCGTATAAACATCTATAAGAAGTTCTGCAATATTTACCGACTTTTACCGAATTTAATCCTGTAAGTTACGAGAATACCTATAACAGCCAAACACAAACATTCTTGACGTATAAACAACGCTATCTGCACTACAGCAGAAAATAACCATCATGCTTCTAATATTGCGTTTAGCGACAAAAATAATTATAGATGTGATTGAAATAACCGTAAAATTACACGATTGGTTCAACGACGGTTCCAGTGTCTGAGTGGGTGCTAACGGTGCGACCTCGTCACGTAGGGTGCGTCGCAGGCCGCTGGACAGCATCCACGCCTGCTGTGCCCGTTTACGAAATTCTGAACGGAATAATTAACAGAAACTTTTGAAAGAACAGGCGAGGGTCTGACCCAATTGGTCAAATACGTTTGCATATCATAAGTCATAAGTCTGATCTTTCGTGATTAAGAAGACACGAACTTCGGTATGAATAATTATCAAAAACGTATTTGAAACGTCAAGTGAAACGGGTGAAACCCATTAGTCAAATACGTCTTGCATATTGCTACATCTCAGTCTGATCTTAAGTTCTTAAGACGAGGAAGATTATTAGTTTTAAAAAAAAATTAACTACACATTCGTGTCTACTTCATCGGGCCTTTCTTTATGAAGATTAAAATTATATAAATGATGACAAAATGAGAAATATCATCAACAATTACAAATTACAACGTCACTTCATACTTACCTGTAAAATAAAGCACGCAAAACGAAACACACGAGAGTTATTTCATCTAGTAAAATTTTAAATACACAAAACAAAAGCCAAAACGTAGATATTGAGTGGAATACATAAAAAGATGGTGTTTACACCTGGCAGTGCCACGTGCCATGTTCACCTGTTGGTCGCAGTCTTAATAGGCGAGGCGGCAGAACTAGTAGACATGGTTAAAATACGCATTATGACTACCTGCTTATTTATTTTTTGTACCCTACAGCAACAACTGCACTGTAAGATATCTTGCTGCTCTTTTACGTACGTAATTGTTATTAATTAAACTCTGGTATACTAAATGAGAGTAAAAAGATGACTTGTACATCGTTTATACTTTTCCTTAACATTTTGACGATATAAATACAATAATTATTTGTTGTATTGAAATAAACATCTAATATTGATTTTGATAGCCCTGAGATACTAGCTATCTGATCCTATTTATATACTAGAATTAGTGCCTGTTTAAAATTTCACCTGGTTAAATATTTAGTTTATAAGATTAATACTTTGTTGGGGAAAGAAAACTTATTCTGCGTGGCAAGTGCAGTGTACAATCAGCCAGCGAACAAGAAACAATACAAAGAATTGTGAAAAAATGGTTTAAAAACCACAAAGCAAAGCAAATCAGAAACTATTATTACTTATCACAAGTGAGTGGTATTTAAATGTATTTATTGATTAATTGAAACAAGTTTTAGTATACTAAAGTATTGAGTAAAAGAAAGAGATGCAACTATATAAAGTGTATCAGAGAGAAAAGAAGAGACAAAAGAAGCGGAGGCGCATTTTGTCTATTTCCATTGGTTATTTTTTATACGCTCAAAACCACGCTCAAACCCGCCGCAAAAATTAAGTTAGTCTTATCTCCTATAATGTCGTTGGTTTTTAGCATGATTACGCTTAAAATACTAGGGAAACGTCGGCGTTGATAATTCCTAATGTGTTGTGAAATATCTTAGTTTTTGTGCTGTTACGATTAAGCCATTTATATCTTTTTTTATAATTAGCAACTTGAAAAAATATATTATGATGAGAATTAAGAGTTCAGTGATAGATTCTACGTCAATTTCTGAAATCAGACTAAACTATAAGCTTCACATAATGAGGAAAGGTCCAAAGAGAGATTGTGTGGTATGCTCTACAAGGAAACAAAGGAAGGCAGACAGGCAGAAAGTGATTATTGTGACACTTGGCATGGCATTCCCATGTGCATGGCATGTATTCATACCCATGCACATGGGAGATTTCTTCCAAAGTTGTCACACCGTGGTGGATTAAAAAATCATTAAATATTGCATTTACAAGAAGAGATTGTATATGTACAAAATAAATAAAATTCAAAATTAAGTAAGTGTAAGTATTCTACTCACTCGTTCCGCTGCGAAAATGTACCGGAATTGCTGGTAGGCAGTAGTACAAAAATACGCGGTGCGCTAAGGGTTAAAAAATATTTACTATTGGTTTTTATTACTATTTATTACATAATTTTGTGCAAATTAATTAATTCAATTAGTGTTCCGGATGTATCTAATATGTTAAAAAATCATACACGCGCCTATGTTTACTTAAATATCTATTAGAAGTAATTATCACTTACTTAAACGGTAATGACGGAAACCATCGTAAAACCACCTACATATTATTATTAATACACATATAATACAAGTTTTAACACACTTTACTTTAATCTATAGAATAAAGTAACACTACTATCATACTAATAGAGTTCTAGGTACGCTAGTAAGAAAAGGATACGCTCATTCAAAACATAACCGCCAAAGATTTAGTTATGCAGTTCCGGATATCATTTCAGCCTACCTAAAATAATCAATGGGTGTCTATTTTGGTTATTTATATTCTACGGTGCCGTATATTTTTCCATGGTCCTTTTTATATGAAAAAAAATCTCCTGACAATAAAAAGGTGCAAAATATTCTGGTATTTAAAGTCAGGAAATGCTTAGTGCTTGTTAAGCCAAATATAATATTATATAACACTAATAAATAAATATTTATACAAACTAAAGTGAAAACACCCCCACAATAGATTAGTTAATAAGTAGAGAGTATTTTTAACACTCACCGAAAAATCACACACGATAAAGAAAGATTCTGCGGACGCTCAACTCAAAATACGAATAAAAAACAGTTCACACTTTAAAATGTTCTTTTTAGTTTTACGTCTATTGTATTACAGTCGACCTAGAGTTCAAACGTAAAAAGAGCACTCCGAAATTTCCTACTCATTAAATACACAGAAAGTTTATATAAGTTAGCACTATAAAATAAATTAAATTAAAACAATATTAAAGAGATTGTTGTTTAAAAACACTTTGTTTACTCGGTGGATTTCAAAATGTTTTCCCGCCTTCGCGTTTACGGCTACAAGCAACGATCGAGACGCGCGTCCAACCACGGGGAAAGCCGGTTCAACGCTGTCGAGTTGATTGTTTTATTTTGAAGCCCGCTACGAGCGCGCCGCCTCAAGTACCTATACTGCAACGAAACTCCTAGTTTCAAACCACGATCGCTTCAAACCAAATCATAAAAAATCAACTCGACAACAAGCGTATAAAGTAACCTATTATTCTAGGAATACGTTTACGTACATCCAACCAAACGATAAACCTATGACCTAATGCTCAATTACGAAATGGGTAACTAGTTACAGGCATTCAATTTATCTCAAATATTGTGTAATGCATGTCATTATGAACATGCACTGCACATTATATTTTTATTGTATATCCATATAATGAAATAACTGAAACTAAACAAAGTCACGATTTTATTTTATTGATCAAACGAGAAGTATCTCTTCTCCGAGAATACAGTACCTACACGCAGTAGGTAAGTTTGTAATGTTACATGGCACGTGGTTGTAATTCATAAGTTGAGTAGGTATATATTTTTATACTTCATAATTATATCACGGTATACTCTTACGTATACTCTGCCGTATACTCCGTATATGCCATTAAATCATAATTATCATCATCAACCGATACTAGTCAACTGCTGGACCTCTGTCAAAGTCCGCCACTAAATCCAATTGCGGCTCTTCTCGTGCAGTTACTTCCCGCCACCTTCTGTAGAAAATCAAGTCACCTACCACGAGGACGCCAGGAAATCACTAAATTACAATTTTAAACTATTATATCTTTATTACCGATTCCACAAATTTTAGAAATAAGACAATTGGATACTGGCGAATCATTCGATACAATATATGATAATTATGGCATTCTACGCTACATATTTACACTTTATTACAAAGGCCCGTTGGTCACACGTAGAGCTTTCCGCAAGGCAACAAATAGAGACTAGAGAGTTGGGCTTGCAGTAAACGAATGATTGTGAGCTGTTAACGCCTTATAGACAAACACAAAGCTACCCCGATATATAGGTAATTCAAATATATTATCTTGCCGCAATTTGATTCCGCCCAGGGGCAGAGCATTGGTGATGAAAAATTGTGTCTCCGTAATTACGTTGCCAATATTTTTTAAAACTTAAAGTATACATTTTGTGGTTCGACTTCGCAGGCACCACTGCCACACCTATCTATATCTCAGAACGAGTGATCTTGCTGCTGTATTTTGGTTTGAAGGGTGTTGTATAATAATAACGTATTTGCAGTCGATCTAAGAACTTCAAACCTGGCTTGAATTGATTACGGATGTCTATGGGCAGTAGTGACCATCACCGTTTTTTTTATTATTATCTTCATTATTCAATATTTACTATCTTCATTTATAATTCTAGCTGTTAATGAACAATATTATGTACTTAATTGTAATATTGTAAACTAGATGACCAGGTGCACTTCGTGACGCCTCAAAATCATTTCCCTGTCCCCGTTCCTGTCCCCGTCCCCGTCCCCATACCTCTCCCTGTCCCTAGTAGTTTTCACCGATTTAACAGGTTCGAAAGTTCGAACAACAAAGCCATCTTCTGTGTTATCTTGGTTAGGTAGGTGTGTTACTAACTAATTAGCTCACAGATTAACATCGCCATCCATTGAAATCTTATAAAGTTAATCATTATTATAAGACTTTGTCATATAATAATAAATGTAATAAAATATAGCCTATATTTTAAGCTGGACACAATTTTTTTATAATAAGGTCCTTTATCTCTCTCTGTATAAACGCCTCTATCTTTCAGTGCAAGTTTTATCAAAATCGGTCCAGCCATTGTAGAAATTTCCTCGTACAAAGAGATTAACAGACTGAAATAAGAAAAGGGTTGTTTAGGTTAATACCTGTACCTGTACTACGATACTCATATATAACGATAATCATATACCTGTATAACAATAACACACTGCACTTGAAAAAATTAAGGCAGTGTTAAAACACATTTACATTCAAATAACAGGCCTAACCAACACCAAAGTTATGATGAATGTGACGTCATATATACATGAATTCTTCTGATTCAAATTCAAGATAAATATGAGCTTCTATTCTAGATTTCATCCAGCTTGGCTTAGCTCTCAAGACTCTGATGATTCAAACCTTAGGAAGTACTCCTAAAATATTGAGTTTACTAAACACTTTCAAGAATTGTCTCATTATTGTGTTGAAGAGGATATATCGCTTACATACTGTGAGAATGACAAATTAATGGATTAAAATATTTACATTTGTTTAATAACAGCTCTTCTGATTTACAAATCGTACTTAGCAAATAAATATAAAAGAACAGCACAAAAGGTTATTGTAGATTTTCAATCTCACTTTCAAGTTTTTCTATCTCTCCTATATTAATATCTTCATCGACACCTAACAAATCTGCTTTTTTACCAGTATCTGTTTGTGATCTCGCACTTTTTAAGAATGGTTCATGTAAGGCTTTGTATAGTTTTTTTGCTTTTGTGGCCCCGAACCCTGGACATTCTGCCAACCTAGTCTCTGTGGCTTTTATGATATTCTCCAATGTGCCAAATGTTGTTATCAGAGTCATAGCATCTGTCTTATTTACAGGTTTTATCGATGTTAAGGCATTTATTATCTGAAATTACATATAATTTATTAAAAACAACACTCAACACATTCATCAAATATCAAATAAATTAATAATTAAAAAAACAAAACACAAGCTTCTCCCATCCACAACTCAATGGAACAATAATAATC
>DWNJ01001874.1:0-11291 GCA_018250275.1 Udranomia eurus
TATCTATTAAAATATAAAAAGTAGAGAGTAGTAGAGAGTACGTACAGAACAAGTTAAATAAAATATGTCACAATAAGTCAGTAAGTAAGTAGTAACAAAATACTAAATATCTTATAAAATGTGTAACCTACGAACTATTCACACGCAATTACAATAACTGAGTTACCTAAAACTATAACGAAACAGTTATTAAACCTCCGTACTCCACATACGCTCTACATAGAGCCGAATGGTAATGAGCTCAAGCAAGTGACAACCGAAGACGCTGGGAGTTAGGGAGGCTCATATCTCCTTGTGTTCACTTATTAACATACTTACCCCCTCAGGGGAGACCGGGGAAATGTTGTCTAATTAAAATTATATTTCTTAAAGTGCAAAATTATATGAGGTCTAATTTTCCATTGGTATTTATAGTACCTAACTATATTATCATTAATACTTTATCTTATCTCTACTTAATTATTTTTACTTCTTAATTACTTCGTATTCAAAATTCATAGTTCTATGCGATATTTTATCCTTTCTGTTGATTGATTTGATTTTGTTTGAAAACCGCAAATTATTTTAATAAATCGAAAATATGTTTATGATCTAAAGAATTAAATTAAATTAATAGATATAACTGATACTCGCCATTTCAAATATTCCTAATTCCAACTTTCAATCAAACGGAAACAATTCATATCACAATATTATAAACAATTAAATTGCCACTTTTGACACACACCACAATAAACATACGAAAACGTTATATAAAAGAAATCATATCTTATTACAATCATTGGACTTGGCCAGGAATCGAATTCCGAAACCATATGAGGCTTACGGTTCATGCGTACATGTATTTTTAAAGGCGTAATTTACAACGCTTCCCTAGAGACGCGAGAGTAATAAAGCATCCCATTGATTAACAGGTCACCAAGTTTATTGATCTGCGATGTTGTTACGTTACATGTAAAACGTAAAGTTTACAGATAATGAGTATTGTTTAAATTGCAAATTCTATAATAGTACCTGTGTTAAAATAAAACTGGTGAAATTGACAGGGGAATTTATCTGCTACCCACTAATGTGCAGGTATTTTATAACTACCGGCCTTAGTTAATAATCTATTGAGACCGCTACAATTGGCTGTTTTTTTATTACTGGCTTTAGACGATTATCACAACCTTATTTCATAGAAAAAGAAACTGTTATTATATAATCTGTCACCAAGTAACGACCAAATAACAGCATGCAAAATGCTAATTAATGGGACCCTTTAGTGATATTACGAACACATATTAATTATATTTAACTTCAGACGGAAGTAACATCTGAAGACGTGGGGAGGGCGCTTATTTACATAATGTCGTGTTTTGTTACCGAAGATGTTAAGGTTTCGTGTTGCTTGTAAATTAGATGTACCTACTCACTACCTTCTACTACCTTCGTTTGCTCAAAATAGGTTAACTTATGAATTGTATTGCATATCCATTAATGCTTGCGACTTTATTTACGTGGTATCGAATATGTTGTAGAATTATTCGTCTCTTTTAGGCTTGTGCCTTCTCTTAAAAAAGTCAATAAGGCACAGTCTATCACGCAAGAAGTAACTGTTTTTTTGTGACTGAGGTAGCAAACGAGCTTACAGTCCACCTAATAGTAAGTGGTCACTGACGACCATGGATGTCTGTAATTTACCCAATACAGGATCGAAGTTCTTTCTTAGGTCGACCACCAATGCGTTGCTACCCCTAAAGACTTAGTTGGAACGCCTCGATTAAGTATGTCTCCCTGACCAGATTCTTCAAACCAGAACACAGCAACAAGGACACTGCTGTTATAAGTGCGGTGGTGCCACCGGAGTCGAACCTCAAAAGATTCTACCTTTGATTATATAATTTTATGTTAAGTGATCCCACTTAGACACCTTCAAATTATGCGCTGTATCTCGTTCGACTGTAGCGCCGCTGTCGCACTACTACAGCTGCTATCGCGTTGCTTTGTAAATGCATACAAATAAAATACGCGCGGTCGCAGCGCAACAACCGCACTGCTGCCGCGCGGTTTTTTATTTATATAGGTTTCAAACCGAAATTTCCACAGAGCGCGGAACAAAACTCGCTTTGAATGACACCTTATGATTTACCTAATTTGTATATCGTTGCATAATGATGCAATTGTATGTTTTTATGTCCCACAACTGGACATAGTACCTCTCCTCACAACCTGGAAGGCCATTTATTCACCATTCCACTTTGCTCCAACCTGGATTAGCAAATGTTCATTTTGTAACATATATACACACGCAATTCTCATAATTATTACTCGAAAGTTCACCGCGGTTCAGACCCCGTCTCAAGCGAACTACTGAACAGATTAGCGGCATTCGAAATCTCAACTATTCTAAGCGGAGACGCGAGATTTATCATGTTATGTAACGCCACAATCGGTCGTTGGGCGGGTAGAAATAATGGCGTTTAATTTTTTTGTTTTTGTACTTTTATCGACTGTCTTAGAATACTTAATGTTCTATCATTTATACATTTATATCTATACAAATAATAGAACTGTAGAAGAGTTGAATTCTGTACATTCAATAAAAACTAACAAAAATACCCCTAGGGTCTCATACGTAAGGTCTTCATACAAGTAACACAAGTCGACAAAAATCATTTTGAATTTTTGTCTGTTGTCCCGCTCTCACGCAAAAAACTACTAGACGGATTTTGGTGAAACTTTTTTTGTTACGTAGCTATTAGTCCTCGGCAACATACAGTCTATTATTTATTATTAATTAAGTTACTGAATATTATTCAACTTGTTATTGATACAACGCATACAAATGCGTTGCTGCCCCTTGAAAAAATAAAGGTATTTGAATTAAAACCCAGGCCATCAAGAAGACTGTATGTCCGGTTGCTGTAAAAGGAGAGTTTTATATCGGCGTGGTTACATATATAAATGATACTGAAACACGATATTAAAATATTCGTTTAAACCAGTGTTCTTCGATCTTTTTTTAATACACGACCCGGTAGTAAGCTAACAACTTCTGGCGACTTCCTAAACCTGAATAAAAATAAAACGAGGCCTCACTAGATAGACACACAGATAGAAAAACGTTGATTTAAACTGAACGGATCGGGCGAACTCCAAGATAGATCAGCGGTATATAATTTGAAATCTCAGATCTACGCCGAGACGCCAGTGGAATAGCGGAATAGTAGTCTTTCGGACGTCTAAGCACGTTCTTACTGAGAAGTCGTTCGATTATCAATCTAAGTTTCGTACTTAACCAGCTTCGGGCCATGACTGACCTAGATTTTCAGTTTATAAACTTTTAATTGGTGTCGAAACTATTGTTGGTCGACTTTAAAAATAAGAATTACATTATTTAGCAGTTACCTTCTAGGTAGAAAAAGTATGACCGTCCGTGGTGAGTGGTACCCACCACCTATGGATATCTGTAGTCAACCCAAGATAGGATCGAAGTTCTTTCTTAGGTCGACCGTCAATTCGATGCTTCCCCTGAGGACTAAGTTGGAACGCCTTTGTTTAAGTGTCTCCCTGACCACCCTTGACCCTTTAAACCAGAACACACCAACAAAGATACTGCTGTTGTACTGCAGAAATAGGTATGGTGGTGGTGCCTCCGGAGTCGAACTGTAAGAAGTTCGCCCAACTGAAAAAATACGAGGGTAACCTATAAACGACTGGTGTTTTAATTATTTTTTTTAGGATTTTATATGTATATTTTCAATGTCATTCTGCTACTGGCTATATCGGTAATTATCATGTGTCATGTAATTATCATAAACCACATATGTAACATTTTCGCAGTGTTCAATTGAACTGATCTCTAAATTTTGTTTACGCATACCTCTATAGGTACTTATTTATATTTATAGAGGCATTGTATAAATTGACATAAATGACATTTGTCAAACAATATTAAACAGTTTTGTACGTTATTTTCTAAAATTTTAATTAATGGTTTAGTTGCCTTAAATCGTATATTATATAAATATATATTTGTAAAATAATGAACAAACAAGAAAGAGGGAATTCACGCCTAGATTACCGGCCGTCTCCTGAAGACTTTGATCTATATCTTCCCTGGGCTTGCAAGCAGCTTCAAGTAGAATCCGTCGTACAAGTTCAGAAAATACGTCAAAGTTAGTAACCTAGTCTTTGTATGGTATTGAAGTAACAAATAACATGCATTCCAATGGTAGTTGGTCACTGCCATCCACGGACTAACTGGTTGCTCCTAACAAGTCTCCTAACATTATCCAGTATAACTTTGTTATCAGCAAAAATCTGTTGTTAATCTCCAACGGAACTTCGATCCATGAGGAATGATTACAAATATCCATAAGCAATAGTAATAGTAACATTATGATCATGTGGAAAACTGCATACGAGTACTCGCGTGCGACATTGATGTCATAAGAAAACGACTGAAACATAGAATTGATCTATGTTCTATAGTTGATTAATTTCCTTTCAGACGAATATGTCAGCGTAGTTATGACAGAACGAAGTAAAAAGAGCAAGATTTATAACAAAGTGACCCAATCTCGGGAAACAGTCAACTTGGACCAGGACAAGGGCAGTACGTTAACCAAAGACATGTGTCAGATTTTTGAAGACTCTACGAGGATTATAAAAGTCCAAGCCACCTACGACTGCTTTGAGAACTTGGCGCAAATCAAATTCGATAAGAATAAGCAGTTACCGCGACTCATGATTAAGGTCATAGGCCTCATTATACAGTTTCATGAGTTTGTGAACACGATTACAATCAATCGAGGCCTTGATCGGTACATAGTTTACGAAATAAGCAAGTTCCTTCACACATCCAACATCACTGACATTTGTCTAGATGACTGTACTTTAAAGGACCCGAATTACTATTTACTGTTGGAGAAACCTTGCTTGAAGTACCTGTCTCTGTGCAGATGTAAAATTAACGATGGTACAGTTGAAAGCATATGCTCAATGCTCATCCATCCGTTGCCAGCTTCAAAATCTTTATCCGTTCTCAATTTGTCATCAAATCGGATCACGGATGAAGGCGCCAAGTTTTTGGCGAACGCGCTCACCTCAAACAGCCAATTGAGCTATTTAAACTTGGCTGGTAACATTATAACAGATGACGGTGCTGCTAGCATTTTGGAGACTTTAATGCAGTTCCCGCTAACACCAGAAGTAGCGCTAGAAGCAAAGGCGAGGCAGATGACATATATGAAAAATAAAAATCAAATGATCGCATGCACTATCAGAGAACTGATGATAGACGAAGCTGATAAGAGAGCTGCAAGACAAAAGCCCTCAAGACCTGGTACTTTGACGCCAAGGAAACTTAAATCGAATAAAGATAGCCAGAAATCATTCATAGATCCTTTCAAATGTCCATCTTTAATCGATGACGTATTGTTGCAAAAAGCAGTGACGATTACTGAGAATGCGTTAGGTACATTTACAGATCCGTTTAGCAGCACTAACACTGTAGTTGGGGACGGTATCACTTATTGCAAAGGCAATAATGTTCTTTGCTACTTGAATCTCTCGTACAATTATTTGAGCTACTTGACACTAAAAAAGTTACAGTCGGTCCTAATGTACCAGAAACTAGAAGACAGGAAACCTAGAGGCCTGGTGAGCGTCTCAGTTGAAGGAAATTCCTTGCCTATCGCTTGCAAGGAACTACCTCAAATTGACGATATCCTGGAGTTGAATCTGGCGCAGATGCGGAGATTGTCCGGTAATAAGAAACGGCCCCAGTCAAAGACACCGCGTAGGTATTATGACATTTGATTTTCTATTTTGATAAAGATAATATTTCACTTAATATATACTATATTAACGAGTGATTTTTTATATGGGTGGGAAGGTAAAAAAGTGTATATTTGAAGTTTTGAAATAGAAGTTTAAAATATACCTATATAAAATATATAAGAGGTTAAAAACAACAAAGACGCCAGTATAAAACCATACCTGAATGAATAATGAGTTTAATTCATTCCATAACTTGTTTTACTAATCATATTGTGTTCCCATTATAGTGAGTTTTTAAACCTCTTATTTTTAATGTATTACGTCGACACTTTTTAACTTATAAGAAGGCACGAGATAAGAATTTATGGTCCATGCCTATTCTATACTTATTATTCTTATACGTTTTAAGTTTAGATATAGTTTTATGTTTTAAACGTAAATTAAATACTTCCTTATCTAGTCCATTATACTTTTTTTTTAATTAAATAATTATATTATATCTTTAGGCTGTTTTTTTATTGACAATTATAAAAATACACAAATATTTGAATGTGAAAATCAATAGAAATGTGTTAAGTGTACCAATTACCTACTTAAACATTTAATTTAATTACAATCTACTGCGTACTTAATTTAAAAACTCTGAGATTATTTTTCTTTATCAAAATAATTATATTATGTATTTCATAACGGTGTTATCTTTCTGCAGCGGGATAATAATTAATATCACCATTTTACCTTTCATATTCCAGTATTTCTGTACATCGTGTAAACATAATATATAATATTTTATTAATACATATATATATTTATAACTGTTTTGGTACTTCAATAAGATAGTAGTCGTTTATTTAAATCGTAGATATTGTGAACGAGTTTTGTTTTTCCTTCAGTTATACTAACTACATTTAG
Source organism: Udranomia eurus (assembly GCA_018250275.1). Classification (NCBI taxonomy): domain Eukaryota; kingdom Metazoa; phylum Arthropoda; class Insecta; order Lepidoptera; family Hesperiidae; genus Udranomia; species Udranomia eurus. The sequence continues at coordinate 6,679 of DWNJ01001874.1, forward strand.
ATACTTAGCCATTCATGTTTATAAACTTATTGGACTCCGTATTTTCATTCGTATTTCTTTAATGGTTATATATACATAAATACCACATACCACATATTTTCATGTTAACACGATTTTTTAACTTTTTCGTCGCCGTGCTCTCATGTTTACGCTAACTTTTGTGTTTGAGCCCATATTATACTCCTCCAGCCAATGTTTTAACCACAAAGCTATAACTATAACCTGTGCTTAGCTATACATATACACATTTTTATCTTGACGTAATTTTTTTAACAGTTTCGATCCCATATTCTCAACTCGGAAACGCCAATTTTTTAACCGCTAACTTTAACCTTTATACTTATATGAGCTACTAATATAAAATACTATAAGCTATAATTAATAGTATCAGGCTTTACTTTGTGGAAATCCATACTATTAAATTAGGTTATTACTTACTTATTTTAATAATTTTAATATTTAATATAATATATTATTTTCAATAATTTGGAGCGTTTTAACGCTCCAAAACGGAGCATCATCCCGATGATTAAGTTAAGTTGAGTCTTCACGATCACCCGTCATAGAGTCAACTGATGATGCTCCGTTTTGGAACGAAACAGGTATTAGTGGTGGTATGTTGGTTTTTACTTTTATAATTGTTGTATGCATGAGCCCTGTGAGAGAGGGAGGGCATCATACATAATAATAGCGGATTGTTGCGATCTAGTAATAATTCTATTCTAAAATCTAATTTAATACTATATAAGCGATACTCAATTCCAAGCCATTTTCACCCCGAATTCTCATATTAACGCAATTTTTCCCCGAACACAGGCAAAAACAATACGAACCTGTACAAACCGACACTATTCTGAAATCAGAGCGCTATGCCGCCGTAAGTAGGGGGAGGGCGCGCGTCGATACGCGCCGGGGGCCATCTTAAATATAAGAGCCCCTCCCCCACCTCCTTAGACGATCGCTTTTTCAAACCGTGCGCTGCGCGGGTGGCGTTCGCAACATTTGGCGCGAATTTCCTTGAGTTATTTCCTTGGGATATTTCGTTTATTTTTTATGATTAGATATAAGAGCTTTTTTCTCAGTCCACTTAAATAGTGTTTGCACACATTACGCTGCGTAGGTGGTGGTCGCAACATATTTAGTTTTTAAATTAAAAATTAAACATTTAAAAAAAATAAGAAGAAAATACCACGGACCTAACATTAAAAGGTCATCCATATCCAACCTCAATCCTATTCGAGGTTCCAGATTAGTGGTCCATAATATTCACATATGCAACTCATAACTCAGAACGACGATTTAAAGGCAGCAGATATGGTATTTATTTGAAGAAATACTACCTCCAAGAATGCAAGAATTTATTGGCAAGCGAACATTTATATTTATATTGTATTATTTCCCTTATATACGAGTATATAGGCGCATGGTTACTGCCACCTACGCATATCTCATGAATCCAAACAGAATAGAAGTCCTAACATACACAATTGATTTTAGTTCTTCTGATATCACAGATAACGTTTATCAAAAGTTTAATTATCTAACAGTAAGAGCATCTACTGCTGTGAGAACTTTGACAGTTCCAGCGTTACCAAAGCAACGAAGTGTTCCTCTAACCTACGTCCAGGAACTAACAACCAACACCCTTACAAAGAACTTGGCAATTAACTCCAATCGAATACCTCTACAGAACCCCGCTCGCCGCTCAAACTTACGTATCTCACACGAAATTAAAGTGCCCTATCTTGGAGATAATAATTTTCTTGTCTACTTCGGCGCGGAGGCTAAATCAATACGGCATTAACTCACACACAGCCGCTTACACTCACGAATGCAACGTAAAAACTATTGAAATGAAAATATAATACACGCACACTAGCGACACGGCACGCACACAGCGCACTGTGTACACGACGCCACGCCACCCGCCATGCGCCTTAGACGTTGGCTTTTTACATGGGTACAAGCAACCGGGCAGGTGTCGGCAACATTTGGAACCGTTGTCGGAGTTGGTTTTTTATATTACACCTTTTTCCTTAACTAATTGCGGTAGTCACTTATTTACTTAAGTTCGTAACGGAATTCTAGATAGGTTTTTCTAAAATGATACAAAAAAGTTTACGCCTGAATATTTTTTAATTTATTTGTACACACCAAACCTGGTACCGATGATAATGATCATGGTTGTTGGTAAGATTTACTCTTAAAAGAAAATATAGATTTATCAGTTTTCTACCTCAAGATCCCCGTTGTAACTAAGACTTAAAGACCTCGAAATCTAATAATATATAAACGTATAATTTATATTTTATAACTGTTCAGACGAAGAGAAATATTAACGTATACACATTTAAGCAAATAAAATCAATCAGCAAAATTATAAAACCATATTTTTTCTAAGTAAAAGATGCACTATAACAATTAATTCGTCCTTTCCCACCCTATCTGGTCAGAACCGGTTCGTTCTGGATTTTTATCACTTAAACTCAAGACGTTCCCTTCTGCGACAGGTTTTCAAAAATCCAAAACTGGACGGGTTTTCGGAAAGCGACAGGTTTTTCGATATGTTTGAGGGAATGTAGTTTGGTGGGAATCAATGATCCTTATTCGTGTGTCCAAGCGGTGGCCGACATTCATCGGTCTCACTCCAAGCGATTAACTAGAAGATATGTTAAGTAATAAAGTGATACTTGTCGAAGAACCATATAAGTGTAGTATATTTGTCAACATTTTATATATTTTTAATAGCTATCTTATTTATTAGTCAACATTATTTACTTATTTTGCTTATTACTTTTGTTTCTTTGGCTATAAATAAACTAACGAAGTCGTAAGGTTATTATTAGATTAAATAAAAATTGATAATTATATATGTCCGGCTGCAAAAATAAAGTGTTATTTTACACAATATATTAATGTAATTAAATAACATATATCAATTAACCTTAATATCTTACCTGTTTAATTAATAATTGTTTTTTTTAAATATTGTGAACTATTCATAAACCATAATAATACAATATAAGTAAGTAAAACCCAGTTATTCCTAAGGAAAACTACCAGAAGTTATTATGTTATCGGACGTTTATTTCCAGTAGAATTTCTCGCTTATCGCTCGCCCTCGTGCGGTCGAACAAGAGCGGGTGAGGGTAAATTCTTGGGGTTTCTCAATGTATTTTACGCAGAAACTAGTTCTGGACAATGCTATTTGGTTGAATTTCGTCATAATTGAGGATTCCTGTTTTGGTGTTAACACGTTGGCCCTCGACTTTGCGATCGTGGGAAGAGAAATGAATAAATTTTCTTTTGTAGAGTCGTATCTTTGTTATTTTTGATAAACCGGTAAGAAAGTTGCACCTGAACAAGTGCATAGAACGTCTAAGACTTGGATAATTCTTCATTTGTATCGTTTCTACCTATTTTTTCCGCCTTAAAAAAATGGGGTATTTTTATATTTATTATTTGTTTAGACATGTGACACACAAGAGACACCTCTTGAAAAATGTCTTGGTACGCGTATATATCAAGACTTGTTGTGTGTTCTTCTGAAATTAAATTGTTAGTGCTTATCAATTAGGTTTAAATATTAAGTACAGGTTAAGCACTTAGGCTCGAAAGACAAGAGCATGCCTGAGATTCGAACGTCAACCCCTCAGTCTGAGATCAGCTATTCACAACCACCTAGTTTATTTCTCACCCATAAATAGGTCAAGTTCCAAACAAAAACGTTCCCTTTCTTGAATCAAACAGGTTCACAAAAACCTTTACATCAAACAAGAAAAAATTCTCACCAAAATTCAAAAACACTTACAATTACTTGTGTTGAAGAAGAAAAAATTCTCACTAAAACCGGTTTGAAGAAATCTCACGCTAGCACCCCCTTACAAAAGACAGTTTTTTTGAAGATGTCTTTTCAATGCAATTGGGCTGTAGATAAAGTTTTTCAATCGGCCGCGGACAAACCTGTCTTGAAAACAGGTGAATTTTAACTGAGGGGGTCGTATAATTTTATTCAAATGGTTCTTGAGAATTAGTTTACTTTATATCGTTGTTATAGTCGCATCGACTTATTTGGTGTGTAAACTTTCTTTCCGACAAAGTTAATAAACTATTTATAATGAATAATATTAGAAAAGGTGTTGTGTGTTTTCCTTAATAAGTGATTAGTGTGAAAAGAGGAATAAGAAAACAGGTAATTTTTGAAATGATTAAAATTTATTTTTGACTGTCTGACAAAGATTTTACAAACAAAACAATACGTTTAGAATAATTTAGGTGCCCTTTAAAGTAATAAGTAACAAATCTATTATTATTTATTTATAAATGTATTGAAGGTGGTAGAACCTTGAAACTGTTCGACTCCGGAGGCACCCCCGCCAACCCTATTTCTGCCTTATAACAGCAGTATTCTTCCTGCTGTGTTCTAGTTTGAAGGGTGTGGTCAGGGAGATATACTTAACCGAGGCGTTCCAACTTTAGTCCTCAGGGGTAGAAACGCATTTGTGGTCGACCTAAGAAAGTACTTCGATTCTGTCTTGGGTTGATTACAGGTGTCCATGGGTGGCAGTGACCACTTACCATCAGGTGGACTGCATACTAGTTTCCTACCTCCC
>DWNJ01001875.1:0-11290 GCA_018250275.1 Udranomia eurus
TCAGGGAGACATACTTAACCGAGGCGTTCCAACTCAGTCCTCAGGGGTAGCAACGCATTTGTGGTCGACCTAAGAAAGGACTTCGATCCTGTCTTGCGTTGATTACAGATGTCCACGGGCGGCAGTGACCACTTACCATCAGGTGGACTGCATGCTCGTTTCCTACCACCGAGACATAAAAAAAGGAAGGTAGTCTCACCGATCATGGTCTTGAGCCGCACGGCGCACATTATGAAGTCATCGAACTGAATGTATCCGTCGCTGGAGCCGTATCTGCGACAAATGCATTGTGGTTACAAGTATTCAATGTTATTGAGTGAAAACATAGAAAATACATTAACATAGATATAATTATGTAACATAAAATATACGATTAATATAATAGGGGTGTAGACGATTCTTTTTTAAGGTACATGAAATATCACTCATATAATATTAAAAATCTATAAATAAATTTCCCGCGTAGTAAGTAACGTTTAATATTTTCTGTCAAGGCGTCGCTGTGACGTAACGCCCCTTTAAATACTAACATCGGACGCTATTCAATGTATGAAACAACAAATGTCATATGACATGATAACGAAGATAAAACGTTTGATTTTCCCTAATTTATTTAAATAATATTATAAATATAATAAGCACGAAAGTGTGATTATCGTAAATAGTATATTGAACATTACCAGAAAAAAAAATGTATTTTCGTTCAGCGTCTAAACCCCTATTTGAATATTTACTTTGATATTTTTAGTCCATTCATCTGTAGTTGTAACTACGGATAACTTTAGGTCTGTAGAAATATGGTTTATCTTTCGAGGAAAACACCAGCATCAAAAATTAACGAGTCTCCTGACCCTAACTTGTTATTGCATTGTGTTTCGCAAATAATAATAAAGAAGTAAATTCAACCCCGTAGTAAAGTATTAAACTCCAAGTGGTTGTCCAGAAGCAGGTTTCAAATAAGTCACATAACGCTCTCCCCCGGCAGAATGAAGAATCAAATGTTTTTATTCATTGTAACGTATACAAATACACTCAATGAACGTCGTATACACTTCCATTAGCGAGTGGCTAATGCCCCCCCTGCCCCCCCCCCCTACCTGTGCGCGAGCACGTTGAGCACGTGCGCGTTGACGGTGTAGCCGGCCGAGTGCAGCGCGTCGCGCAGGTGGTGGGCCGGCACCGCGCCGCGGCCCTCCGTGTCGTACAGACGGAACACCGCCTGGAACGAGCGACGACATCACTGCACATTCGTATATTACCCACGCATATATATAATATAGCCGTCGACAAAAATCGGTCGTATATCATACAATTATCAGTTGCAAAATATCCAACGTGTCTGTATACGTGTGTGCGTCAAAGGCATGGTTGTGTACGTAATGGTTTCTTTTACTCATTTAATGTATTATTATATAAAATATTGTCTATCGGAACTTCTCCGTATAAACTTTCGACTGTGCCAAATTTGATTACCCTCGGTTCGATCGAAGTTCTTTCTTATGTCGACCACAGATGCGTTGCTACCCCTGAGGACTAAGTTGGAACGCCTCGGTCAAGTACGTCTCCCTGACCACACCCTTCAAACCACAACACAGCAGCAAGAACACTGCTATCATGGGGCAAAAATAGGTGTGGCGGTGGTGCCTCTAGAGTCGAACCATAAAAGGTTCTACCACCTTCAAACATACATAACATTCCCTGAAGACGTCACCACTCACCCTCCATTGACGAAGATCGATCCACAATCCCTTGAACTCCTCAAAGCCGAGGCCGCCGGAGTTATCCTTGTCCAACATGGCGATCATGCTGCGGCACACGTCCTTGGAGAAGCCCTGGCCCTTCAGCTCTGGAAGTACAATACTCGGTTACCATCCGAAGGGATTACAGACATGCCCTGTGGAGTTAATGTTAAGTTAAATGATAATAGGAGTATAACAACTGTGGAGGCCTTGAACGATATTCAAAAGGTATACCTACTAATACTATAAATGCGAAAGTAACTCTGTCCGTATGTCTATCGGTCCGTTTTTGTCTTTTTATGCCTAAAATTTTTACAAAGATAGTTAAGAGACCCGAGACAGGACATATGATAGTGTTTTTTATCCCAGAAACTCCACGGAAACGGAAACTATACGAGTATATTATATATGCGAAAGTTTGTAAAGATATTTGGTAACTTTACATTCATATAGCTTGGCTAGATTAGACAATATATAGATATTCACGATAGCACATAGCTATAATTTAACGATATTGTATAAATTGGCCAAAGCCGCGAGTGAAGAATAAAATGAAGATTTGTATTTAGATTATTCTGTCGTCAAGAATGTAAATTAACATGTTTATACATAACAATAAATGTTTTTATTTTCTATTACAACTATAAAAGATTTTATTAATTACTAAAGTTCTTAAATAATGTTTATTGTCTATTTTACCATTTTTATCAAATTAAAGAAAATAATAATAAGTTAAAAAAATCAAATTATAGTATTTTTACGTTTTAGTTATTAACAAATTTCAATGAATTTGATTTAATAGCCTATTTCTAAAAGTTTCATGAATATCTTACATTCATAGAACACGTATGTACATATGTGCAATATGTCTAATTCTTAAAAACATATTGGTAACAAAATTCAACAGGATTGTCTAGGATACGTTAATTACTAATAAGACGTTCACAGGACAATATTCAACATTTACCGCATTAACACTAGAAGGAAACCAATAAAACGGGGATTCTACACATTTCTCTAAACATGAAAAATAATTCAAATTTTCCAATACATCTATGATCACTTAACTTGACATTAGAAACAAAACCAAAGAATAAAACTAAAACAAATTAAAACTATATACACTTTTATGGAAATGGAGGTGACTTATGGTAGAATTATAAATAAAAAACAAATTAAAATGCCCATTTTTGCGAAACATAAACGATACACATGCGTACAGTTAAGCGTAACAAAATTTAGAAATTCCCAATAGAATTGGCGATTTCTATACTTTGTAATGTGTTAGAAGCAACAAAATGCAAATAAAAAGTAACCTTTCAACGAACAAGAAGATATGAAAAATAATGTTACACACATATGAATACATTATTTTTCATATGTTCCACTTCCACATAATAAACAACATTAAACAAAACGGCGGCGTCCTCGAGGCGTCTCTGAAATTAAAACAATAGCATAAAACATGATATAGAAACGTCAAAAACAGACATTTGTGATAATTGCCTCCATTTCTATAAAATATATTTATTATTATACATTAATTTCATTTAACAAAAGCATGCTCTGAGGACTGGCGCATCTGAAACACACAAGGAATCAAAAAGGCATTAGATTAACAGTTTCTAAGATTTATGTAGAAAATACTTATATTATATAAGTTCAATTTGTTAATAAACTGTGGAGCAGCGATCAACGTCCACCGGTGAGTAAGTATATACAATACTGCAGTACTTATAACTTGAATGCACATTTAATTTCTGTTTTTCTCAGTAATTAGGTACAATTAAATGATAACATTAACAAAAGTGCCCTACAACAATTGTGAGTAACCCTATGGTCAATATTGGGTATTATTTACCCTGTAGCTGGTCTGTGCCTATATATAGCCTATATATGGCTGGTCTGTGCCTATATATTTTCCGTGTACAAAAATTGTAAATAAATAAATAAATAAATAGCCAACATGTAAGCCTAAAGCCATAGTCCTTGTTCATCTATGGCCAACATGTACCCTGAAGCCATAGTGGCCGTTCATCTATGGCTAACATATACTCTAAAGCCATAGTGGCCGTTCATCTATGGCTAACATGTATCCTACAGTCACGATTTGTGCTCACTTATGGCCACTATGTATCTTGTAACCCGTGTAACCCGTGCTATCACATTAGCATTCACATACACTAGAGCCACTTTTAACATAATTAACCTTAGAGCTATGTTAAGGACTGATACTCTAATGCAGTTGGTTGGCATGTTGGCCTGGCCTACAACTCGTCTGTGATCACCTATGGCCGTCTGTACCCCAAAAGTACTAGTTCTTATTCACCTATGGCTAACTGATACCCTACAGCTCTAGTATCTGTCTACCTATAACCAACATGAATGGATGGATGGATGGACTCTTTATGGCTAACAAGTACCCTAAAGTCATAGCCCCTATTCATCTATGGCTCAGATGTGCCCTACAGCTACACTACATTCTCACCTATACCCAACATACAACCTCCTCTGGTCAAACCTCACCTGTGGTTTGTGGCTGGTTGAGGTGCACCTGCTCGGGCTGCTGCAGCTGCTGCAGGTCCACGCCCAGCTCCTTGCACAGCGGCGTGCACAACGCGCACAGCAGCATCTCCAGGCAGCCCTGCTCCTGCTGTGGCTGTTGCTGCTGCTGCCCGCCCCCCGCGCCCCCGCCGTCGTACGCCCCGCCCCGCATTGCCAGCTCTGTCGTTTGTGGGTTATCGGTTGGTTTTTATATAATGATGAGGTTACCTAACCTAGCCTATCCTATCCTAACATATCTTTAACCTAACCTATCCTTAACCTAACCTGATTTTAACCGATATTATTTTAGAAAATCGTATAACCTATTTTCTTTCAGCCATCTGTTGTGTCAAACACAGATTGTGAAAGATGCAATACATAATTTAATTTCCTAAGTAAAGTAACTTATCCTAATCTATATTCTTTAAGCAATCTGTTGTATAAAATCACAGATGCAAGGTATCCCGCGTACAGAAATGTGATTCAAACTGATACATACATAATATTATTAAGTTAGTGATAAACATAATTAAGAAAGAAAAACTCTAATTTTGTACAATAAACTGTTATTACTGACCGTCATAAGTAACCTACTCGTAAATCCGGTAGTGCATAAAGGCCTTGCCATCTCAGAGACTAATTTTAAATCCTTTGAGTCAGCATGCTAACTACCACTGCTACTGGGCCCTTCCAATAGACATAGCGGATTGCTGCACTTGTAGTGTTGTTTAACAGCGGAATGTAAATAAAGAAATGAATAATCGATTTATATAGACAATTGTAAAGATAAGTTGATAATGGAAAATAAGAATAATATTTATTTCATATACCTAATCATATATCTAATGTATCTATATATATGTTAAAACATCAACTTGCCACAATTTGGGGCTTTGTAAAACATTTCTGAGAACATCAGTATATTTTAAATAATGATAAATATATAGACCAAGAACTACTGTAACCTACGGAATGAGAATACTATAATATATAACTTATAATAATCAAAGGAAAAATACCAAAAAATAATGTTAAATATCTACTTATACTACTAAATACATTACATTATAGAATAAAAATATATAGAAAAAAACATAAAATAATACATGAATCATAATATTTTTGAGCAGAATAATTTGGAACAATTGCTTTTATTAAGCAAACATATGCATTACATATAAAAATTAACACTTAGAGAATAATTTGGAAATGAATTCATAAAATAAATTATTTTAAATACATAATCTAACAAGAAAAAATTATACTTACATATGAAAATATCTCTCACGGATGCAACAAAGAGTAAAAGCGGCATTTTACTTCACATTAAGCTTAGTACAATTAAAGCACAAATGGGCATTTCAAATTTTTTGAAAAAATATTGAAATTACATGAAGAAAAATCGTTTTCTTCGTAATTAAATAAACAAAACTCAATAGAAAAGTAAAAAACAAACAAAAATTATACAAACAAGGAAAGAAAATTAAAAAAAAGAAATATGTACAAAAATTATATATATTTACAAAAAAAAGCATAATAATAAAATAAATATGAATTACTAGTTATTAAAATAATTAAAAATCAACATAATATATGTTCTTTCCTTGAGAGTAATTCAAAAGTAGTATTCACAAGTCGCCCCATTACAGAAAAATTGGTTTTCGTTAGGTTTTGAACCTTTTCCATGTTTTAATAGTTAGTTATTAATAATAATACATTGGTTTAGCTAAATTTGATTAACCACATAACAACACATTGTAATAGTAGTTAAACTTTTAAAAAAAATACACATTCATGGCACTAAGTTACTCGTAATAGCTTATAGCGATATTATTGATAAACTATGATAAGTCAGTCACTTGTAAAAAGGCAGTAATACACAATGTTTTTTTTAAAGATTCTTACGGTCGGTTCTTACTTATCTATATAATAATAAATAATAAGTAATAATTTAACACTAATCTCAATTGAAACAAAACTGGATTAACTTTAGGAAGAAAGTTCTTTTAGATCTTTCAAGAAGTAAGCACTGTTATAAATATCAATGGCGTTAATTAACGAAAGGGTATGATATTAATTAAAGATGGCACGATAAGCAGTCGCTCCCGGTTGTTATCGACAGATAGCAGTCGTTTAACCTCGTCGGAGTCCATTTGGAGGATTGAAAACATTCGACATGCTGGTTGGCCAATAACCAGGTCTTCCGCCAACACGCATTGGAGCAGCGTGGCGGAGTATGCTCCAGGTCTTCCCTAGTTGAAGGAAGAGACCTGTGCCCAGCAGTGGGATACAAGGGTGCGGCCAAGACCATATTGGTATATACATCAGCCTTTTGGTACACTAGCGCTATTCCGGTTGATTTTTGAAACTCTTACTTTCAGCATATAGATGTACATTTTTTTGAATGTCACCCTTTTAAGATACTCTTTTATAAGTACTTTTATTCATCCTACAATATGCTTATAAAATTTGCATTTTTGGAATGTTTACTCATAATCTTAAAGTCTTCACTGTATCATTTATAATAAATAAAAACCAGTTTATTTAAATTGTAAAACAAAATGTAAGTGCCTCGTCGTACAGAGCCTAATTTTTTCATCTGTAACTATAGTTAAATGAGAAACATGTAAAACAAAGAAAAAACTGTATACGTGAGAATAAATCGAAGTGTACTCACCCTCCCTCATGGCATAGTCGAGGATCTCCTTCAGCTCCTGCCAGTCCACCTCGCCATCGGATCCGGCCAAGCGGTTGAAGAAGTCCCGGACTGGGTCGGCTGGCTCTGGAGCTATTGGGGTTAGTTCCTTTACCTGGATATGTAAAATATAGAATATATATAAATATTACAGAGTAAAAATTTCTTCTTTAAAGTTAATAATTTGATAATTTCTGTTTGTCCAAAAGGTCGACTGGAAAGGAAGAATGCTTATAGCATTGAGTCCGCCTTTTGTGTTATTATCTATATAGATATAATAGAGATTGAATAAATTAATAGTATTTTATGAAATTATCCAAAAAATATTTTAGAAATTTTTAATAAACAATAATATTTATATATAGTAATAAAATTTGTTTTCATAGCAAATAAATTATGAACCTTAGGATGATTTAAAAATTAATTAGAATTAGGCTTTAATTGGTGCACGACCAGTGGATACGGATTTCTATATTATTTTGTATTAAAAGATTCTCTAAATACAAAAGTCGGCCATATGAGGTCGTCTTGCCAACATCAAGACTAGTTCTGTTAAAAAGTATTTATACTGTATCACTTACCCTGTCGTCAATATCACCCATGCCAATGTCTTCGTCGTTTTCCCTGTAACGGAAAGGGATGCAAATAAGTCTTATTAATATTTGTCAAAAATATTCTAGTACTTCTGTCACGTCTGTACATGATTTTAAATATATAAGTGACATTATAATTCTATACATCCTTTTCACAGTTTTGTGCGTCTTTTTTATTGGATTACTGACGTTAGAATAAGAAAGTGTGTACTATATTGGTACATGAGTAAATAAACTGAGGAACATTACAATATATTTTAGATTATCTAAATCCAAATTGAAAACATGTAAACCATTGTTTAAATCACACCCAGTCTTCATAGTTTTCAGTTTGTAAATCTTCGTTTTGTCCACAATACGAGTATATTTATTTATTTAAGGCCAGAATTACAATGTTATCCAATCCTTATATCTAGCATTGAATTTAAAGAACAACATGTAATTTTAATTTGATTTACAGATGAACGCATTATAACGATATTTTTATAATATATAATATGTAACCTTAAAAGAAATATAAATTATTGATTTTGCATCGATGTTGATATAATGATATGTAGAAGGCATACTCACGCCATATTGTTGTCTTTCTCGGAGAACACGCGAAGTAGGAACTCTCCTTCCTCATCAGGTTCGAAGGTTGAGGGTACAATCACGTAGGAACCGGGCTCAAACTTGAATCTATGAAATGAAAATAGACATTAAAATAAATATATACAACAAAATATATACAATAAATATATAAAACAAGAACAATAAATAAATACTACTGACTGACTTTCTGATTTCTGTTCAAATTGGTCTATATAGATTAACTGTACTATAATCTTTCCTTATTAACCCAACACATAAACTGCCCATCAGTGGAATATAAGAAGGCATACAAACCAAGAATTAAGAATCAAATGTTTTTATTTATAACAAAGTATACATATACACTTAATGAACGTCATATACATTTTCTTTAGTCAGTGGTCATCGGCTTTAAACGCATTCAGATTCTCAGGTAGACCGGATAAAAAAAACTGGGGAAAACAAACTCCTCATACTCTTTTAAAAATCGTCATTAATAAATAAATAAAGCGAATGATCCATTCAAAGTTAATGAAACAATAGTAATGAAGTACCAAGGTTGCTTAAATAAAAGAGTTTGAGCAGCACGGTGGGCATAAACAACAGGCTCCGGCGCTCACCTGGCGCTGACCTCCCGGAGGTTGATGAAGGCCTGGGAGCGGCCGACGGAGGCGTTGTACTTGAAGAAGTTGACGTCGAGCGGCTTCGGCACGCGCCCGTACTCCGGCAGCCGGTACAGCGCGAACCCGATGGTGAGGCACTCCAGGCCCTGGTGCCGCTGCGAGCGACGGTTCTTCTGCATCAGCGCTACGATCACCTGGACAACGTTATTATATTATACATGGATGCTCCTACTGCGAGTTCTCTGTGCTTAAAGTGTAAATGATAATATATTATCAATTTTAACATAAAAATTTAATACTGATGATGTACGCCAATTTGTCACAAAATACTCACGGTACATTTGTTCTCTTCGTCGTCTTCATCGACATCCTTCAAGGTGATGGTGTACTGCGGATTCTTCCAGAACGTTTCCAGGTAGTTCCTGCAGCCGCCTGCTGTCACACCTGCGGGGAACATCAACAACAAAGACTTATAAGTGTGAGTTATATACAACTAGTATTATAAATGCTAGAGTTTGTGTGGGTGTTTGTTACTCTTTCAGACAAAAACTACTAAACAGATTTAGATGAAACTTTACAGTAATATAAAAAAGTAAGTAAGTAAGATATAATGTGAATTGGTCAAAATATAGTAAGTGTCAATTAAGTCATAAAATTCTGCCACCCAATTTAATATACAACGCGGGCAAAGCCGCGGGCAACGACTATTCAAAGTATAAGGTAGAAACTTTCACTATTTCTGCTATTCTATTCTATTGCTGCAGTGTTCTTGCTGCTGTGTTCTGGTTTGAAGAGTGTAGCCAGGGAGTTATACTTAAACGACACGTTCCAACTTAATCCTCAGGGGGTCAACACATCTGTAGTCGACCTAAAATAAAACGTCGATCCTGTCTTGGATTGAATACAGATGTCCATGGGTGGCAGTGAGCACTTACCATCAGATGGACAGCATGCTCGTTTGCTACATTTGTTATAAAAAAAAACTAAGAAACTGCTCAGGTTGTTTATGATAGATAAAATAAAACATAATTTTTTCGAAATAATGCCTACCTCGAACCCACTCTCCTTCAAAGACAGACATCTCCCATTTCTTGGTGCAACCCTCGGGACATTCTGATGGGTCCAAAGAATCGGGGTTCAAATTGCAAATCTCCACCCTGGAATATAGAATATACTTTTAAACTGCTGATAGCTAAAAAAAACTTTTTCAACAGTATCTGAGTATTATATAATAGATATCGTTATATTAGATATGAGATTGAGATTGTGGGTAGTCTAGGTAGGTTAATAAAATAAGTAGAGAAAATTTTCATTAAATTGTTAGCATAAGTAAAAAAATCAAAGAAAAACAACAATTGTACTAAAAAAATATTTTGGTATAACAGAACAGAAAAAAAACTTTAAAAGGAACATGGGTTGAAACTAGGTATTTACACCTAGTTTCAAACCGGCAGACCATCATTCTGACCAGTAGGAGATCTCCACCAAATCAACAATATGTTGGCAATATACAAAAAATCCAGAATTACCTGTCGAAATGGTTGACAAAGTCCTTGAAAGACATCCAGAACTCGCCATCGTCGTCGAACGTGAGACCCAATTCCTCCTTTTCAGACTCCGGGATGAAGCGCCATTCGGGAGATCTGGAATAAATCAATAGTACGGAAATATATATCACTTTCATTAATTGTATTTGTATTGTACTTACTAACTGACCCGGTGCACTTCGTACCGCCTCCGAATTATATCCCTGTTCCCGACCCCAATTAATTTAGATAAGGGTTAATACCCAGGTAAGAATAATGTGGCTTAGTTTGTACTGGCATTACTGTAGCATATTTAACATGAGAATGTATTTATTGCGACATAACTATAATAGTTAGATAGATGTCCTCTAGTAGTAGATGTCCTGTAGTACACACTTGGCGCTATTGTCAATAATTTCTGCTACATACGCGAAATAAGAATTATTTTCGTATTTTGTTGTAGGGTGGGGTTTTCTTACAGATCTCTAACTTTTTGAAAATATTCTAATGATACAGACTATAGCCCATGCTCATTAGGGATAATGCAGGATTCTAATGGTAAACGAGTCAATTAATTTTCATATCGGTCCAAGCGGTCGGTTTTGAAGCCTATTTATTTCAAACAAACAATCAAATCTTTCCTCTTTACAATATTATAATTTATAAGAGTATAGATAAGTAACTAATAAAACCATTCAATTTTTGATTCTTGTGCGCGAGTTTGCACGTGAATGTTGCGCGCGTGTGAGCGCACATATATGTGCGTGTGCGCGTGCGCGTGTGCGCGTGCACTCACTTGTCGCTCCAGGCGCCGTTCCACTCGGCCTCGTTCCCCCAGGGGTTCCGGAGGCGCAGCAGCGGGATCTTGCCGGCGCGGCCGGGGGTCTCGATGTCCACGTACTTGACGCGCGTCACCGAGTACGCGTGTCCGCGGATCAGCCCCACCGGCGTCTCCGCCTCCAGCACGTTCGGGTCCGGCTGCGGACGCGCACCGTTC
>DWNJ01001876.1:0-11289 GCA_018250275.1 Udranomia eurus
CTAAGTTGGAAGCCTCGGGTAAGTATGTCTCCCTTTCAATCCAAAACGCAGCATCAAGAACACCGCTGTTATAATGCAGAAATAGTTGTAGCGCTGGTGCCTCCGGAGTCGAACCGTAAAAGGTTCTACCGTTGAGATACATTACCCTATAGTTATTTATTTTATAGTTCATCAGTGAATAACTATGTAACCAAATGATTCTTTCTTAACTGGCCAAAATATAACGGGCAAAGCCGCGGACAACAGCTAGACTAATTATACTTGTTGTGTCCCCAGAACATTCCACTGCACGGTCCTGAACAGCATGACGGCGGCCATCTGCTGCAAGGCCCCCAAGGCCCGCTTCTACCGCGCTGTGTTCGGTTTGCAGGCCTGGGGGCGTGTGGTCGACGAGACCAGGGTGTACCAGCTGCCGGTTACCGAGGACTGGGTGAGTCTCAGTGGGTCTCATTTGTGTGTTGTTGGATATGTGACTGTGGATTGGAAATATGTATGTTGAAGCACCAATAGCCCCATGGGTAGGGTCTCCCCATTGCACGTGACGTGAACCCACTCCTAACACAAGCTAGAGCCTAGCTGGAGAGGTTTTAAAAGAAATACTAAAGCGATTTTCCGAATTCCGGATAACATGCCAAATGTCAAAAAAAATTACGTATTCTGTGTAACAACCTCTGTTGTTAATTGCCGTTTGTTCTGTTTGCAGAAGCAGCACACGCTTCGGGCGGCGGTGTCGGTGGAGGTACGCGAGGTGGAGGCGGAGCGCGGGGGGCGGAGCGCCGGCACGCGCTCCCGGACCGCGCCCTTCCTGCAGACGCTCTCCGAGGACGTCTTCCTGTACGATCTACCCGATGTGGATGATATGGTAATGCCAACACATATTATAAGTTTGCTAATAGATATATGAAATGATATGAAGTATACAAATGTTAATAAATAATAATAAAGGAATAATTAATAGCATTTATATAATTTACCTGTGTACTGACTAGTCTTGCTTGGCATACTTATTATAAGTCGTTCTATGAAAGAAAAAGTTTCCTATATAATATGCAAATCTCGCAACAAGTTTTTTTATCCCTTAATACACGCCCTAAATCAATTGTTTTGATTTAAATTTATAATTTAAAGGCAAGGCAGGCTTTTTAGGGCAATTAATTAAAGCTTGTTTTAAAAAAGTTTTTTACCATTAATTATTTTTTATTGTTTAGTTGTTTGGGGCATTGTATTGGGAATGTTTCTAGATTTAATGACGATATATTAGTTTTCTTGCCCTGCTAATAATAATAATTATAATCCTTCAAATAATAACCTAATTAAATCTCGATTCTCGAACCAATATTAGGCACCCGTCCAAGAGCTGCGGCTGGCGGACAACCCGCTCAACGAGCACGAGAGCGCCGCCACCCTCACGGCGCTGGTCTCCCGCCTCGCCGCCCTGGACGAGTTTACGGAGTGGGGCCTCCTCAGCTCCGCCCTCACCGAGGGTCATCTGAACTTGAGGTGGCTACTGGCCCAGGTATGATACTGCTGTCCGACTTTGCAGGTCTACTGCTGGACATAGCCCTTACCGACCGCCACTCCGTTAAGAGGGATCGAAGTGTGACATTCTGTGACAAGGAGTGGAGAGAGCTTCTAGATACAAAATAAATTGTACGTAAAAAATTGACTTGAATAACAACACGAATTAAAAAGGTATAAATATGGTGAGTGGTTACTACCGCCCACGAACATCTGTACTCAACCCAAGACAGGATCGAAGTTCATTCTTAGGTCGACCACAAATGCGTTGTTACCCCTAAGTTGGAACGCCTCGATTAAGTATGTCTCCCTGACCACACCGTTCAAACCAGAACACGGCAGCAAAAACACTGCTGTTAAGGTAGAATTAGGTGGAGTGCACTCTCGTTCGCTGCCGCAGTGAAACAAAGAATTGTATTATAGATCGTGTGCAACTGCGAGGAGGCATTGAAGCCGCACGCTGTGGCGCTGCGCCCGGCGTTGCTCGCACTCGTAGCGAGCACGGCGCGAGATGAGCTGAACAGACTGCATGTGGAAGTCGTAAGGGCAAAGTTTTTTTTAGATTTATATATAAAGTTTGGAATATATCAATATATATACACTCGTATGTCGGTGGATGAAACTAATACAAATACAAGGTGGACCCACCTTTAAACATAAATAAACGTTGAATATTAAAAGCAAGTTTTTTTCAGATCAAAACCTTAATCCATTGGCGGGAGGACACTAACAATCTACCAGAGTCGTGTTTAGATCATTTCCACGACGTGATTAGATCTCTAGTGATGACGATCAAGTGTCACAGGCGGAACAGGTCCATCGTGACGAGTCTGCTGGAGGTGCTGCGGCAGCTGGCGCAGATGTACGGCAGACACGTGCGCGTGGAGGGAGGGTGGTTCGAGACAGCAGCGGCGGGAACTGTTGGTAAGTGGACGTCAAAAATTTATGAAAAAAATAAAGAAATTCTAATTCTTATTGTATATATACGAAAATGTATTTCATTCGTTTAAAAAAAATAAAGAAAAAGTGTAAAAAATAAGTCTTTTAAAATTATAAAAAATCTCATAAATAAACATGTATAGTAGAAATCCTCTATATTTATGAAAAAATTGTTTCGTCTTACAAACGTAAGGTTTACATTTAATTGTGCAAACGGATTAACTCATACGTATTTCGGGTATACGCGACTAGCTTCCGACCAAAATACCATTACGGTTAGTGTGATGAGCGTCAAGCGGACCGCACGGTCGTTTGCGTATCTAATGTTATAGAAGAGACGTATCAATATTCTGTAAACAATTTCCCAAGCCGCCGACATCCAAAGCATCGAGCTGGAGATACTGAAGACCCTGGCCCGAAGTCGCGTGGACTTGACCGTGATGATGGAGAGGATCTACCAGATCTTCGAAAGGGCCACGGACTTCACCATCGAGTTGCCCAAGTTGCTCGGCGTGGCGCTGAGCACGGCGAGCGACGTGGCCGGCTACGTCACCCGGTTCAGGGTCGCGGCGGAGAGGCTGAGGCGGAGCAGCGTGGTGGATTATATCAAGACGGTGTACTACACCCAGATGGGGTATCCTGGCTGCTGCGGGGAGAGGATGATCAGGTCTATTGTTTTTTGCTAATAGTCCTTACGATATCTCTTCTATATTAAAATATATTTAAAATCGTTAATTAAAAAAAAAAATGTAAATTGTACCCATTTAACTAATTATGACTATTGTATGCCCAAACAGTAACCAATTATTTTGTTTGTAATCAGTCAACAATAAATGATGCTCTGTCATTTTATTCTTCCCTTTTTGACTTCAATAATTTTGTCATCACTTTATCTTTTTTCCTACTCTCTTCTTTTGTTCTACATCTTTTTTATTCTTTTTTTATATATTCATGAAGTCTCGCATCTTTTTTCCTTTCGACATCACTATTTGAATCACCGATCTCCCTCTCCATTCTCGCCCTCCTCTCATTTCATCTCGTTCATCCACACCATCTAACGTGAGAGGTGATGCTTACAGAGACGTGGTGGAGCAGTACAACAAGCTGCCGGCGCGGAGCAGGGAGAAGCAGAAGTGCCTGGACATAGTCGCTGCGTACCTGGCACGAGCGAGTCCCGGGGAACGCGTCAACGATGTACTAGACACGGTCAGTGCTCGCTCAGCTGTCCAGGCAGTTGGCGGTAGAATTGTCCACAGGGTTACCCAGAATGAGTCTCCGATACTAAGAGAGTCCGTTCCCGTCGGTTTTGCGCTAGCTAGCCCGCCCCTATCTGGAGCTCTGAGTCTCTCGATTTCATCAATGAGATGACAGTTATGTATACATTATATTAATTTAACAAGTTAGGTTTTTTTTTTATTTTTTTTAAACTTTTTTTTTAAAAAGTTATTCTAGCATTAAAACTTAACTAGAGATCTCATGAAAATAATACACTCAAAGGTTTTATCTTTGAATTAAAAATATATTTTCCATAATCCTATTATGAATATCGTTCCAGCTGGACATATCCCAGTTGGTGTCTGGTGGCGAGGGTCTGGAGGTGGCGCTGAAGGGTCTACGCCTGATGGAGGAGGGTCTCCGCAGACGCGTGGTGAGGCTGGTAGCTGCCGGCAGCTGGCCTGCAGCACGCAGCGAGCAAGTCTTGGATGTACTGCTCACAGCTTTGGAAGGTTTGGGAAACATCGATGAAAAATTACATACTTTTATTTATTGAATTGAATTATGAATTAACACTGAATTAAAGGAGTTAATTGAAAATTACAACAAAAATTGAAACCACATTAAGTTTTCACTTCACTTTATAAAGAGTTGATAAACAGTTGACGTGTTCATCGGACGCATCAGCCGATGGAGTGGAAAAGTGCATCACAAGCCAAACGCTTAGTCCGATTGTGCCTCTCTATCGCTTGTTCCTCGCTCTCGCTTGCACGCGGAAGTGACACTTTTTCGTGTTTAGTTATAAGACGTTATCACACCAAAAATAAATAAGAAGTTTGTATAATAGAATTGATTATTCCAGTGGCAACAACATCGGAACCGGACGAGCCGGTTGCGAAGAGACGTGCAGTCATATCGAAGATACTGTCTAGCGACTTGCAAGCGATAGTGTCGCGTGTCGCGCTCGCTCTGACGCACGGCTCAGTGGCGAGGGTTGCCAGTTGTCTGAGCGATAATCTATCTGTCAGGTGGGTGTGGCCGAAATCGTTTATTCTCTCCTTTTTTTTAAAACTGGGACGCAACGCATTTGTGGTCGATATAAGAGAGAGTTTCGATCCTGTCTTGGGTTGATAACAGATGTCCATGGGCGGCAGTGAGCGCTTACCATCAGGTGTACTGCATTCTCGTTTGCTACTTGGATGCTATATAAAAGAGTATAGTATAGTAGGTATATGTATAGATATAAAAAAGTAGTATTATGTATAGGAGTAGTAGTAGAATTTGCAGGTCTCCATAGATTAAATCTTTTGGGCCATGAATTCTTAAGTTTTTATTCCCAATGCACAGGTTCTGCGAAGCGTTCACAATAGCGGTATACCATCCAGCGACGTCGCGGCAGGGGTGTCTCGACGGCTGCTCCTCCCTGGCGCTGGAGCTGTTCTTCCATCAGCTCAGGAGCCAGGACCACTTCAAGAATACCAAGATGGAGCTACTGGACTTGAGGTGAGTTTCGTTGTAATGAACTAGTCAGGCTTGGCAGAAAATTAATATCACATACACACACACACACACACCGCATTAGATGTTTCACATCAAAATATTCTTTCTGTTTTACTCAGAGATGACATACAACCGGACGGTTCCAATGTTTCAACTAAAATATTGACTCGGAGCGGGCCAGGACTAGCGGTAACAGGTTAGTTTTTCTAAATTATTTATTCATGTATTTCTCTCCTCATAAAACAGTTTTGTAGGCCGATATCGCTATGGTGGTAAATTCATATACCTCTTATATACAGCCATACACCTGTTTCTTATTACCCTTACAAAATGTCACGTAATATCTACACTCTATATATTCGTACATAGAAAAGAGTAGTAAATAAAATGATTTGATTTTATCACATAGTTAGTTACATCTCGACCTAATAAAAGCGTGTTAAACAGTCTACCCTACGTTCTGAGGAATAGGATTAAGCTTTTAGTCTAATGCTATTTCTGATGATGGTTTTGTGTATTCTCAGGCGCTGCAGCGAACACTCCGGTGGCGGTGCAAGTGCCTCTCGATGACATCCTGCAGACCATACTCACGTTTGCCAAAGTGAGTTGTAGTTTACTTACTAAGACCCGGCGAACTTCGTACCGCCTGAGAATCTGTGGTGTGTTAACTTATCCGTTGAATAATATTCAGTTTACTTATAATAAATTATAGCCTATATGTTGCCGAGGACTAATAGCTATGTAATAAAAAGAGTTTCAAAAATTCTAAATTATATTTTTGGCTTGTATTACTTGTATGAAGCCCTAGGGGTATTTTTTTTAGTTTTTATTCAATGTCTTGTACATTTGAATTGAACTCATCTACATTTACATTACTTTATTATATGTATATAGATTGGTAAAAACATTTTACGGTTCGACACAGGAGGCACCACCGCCACACCTATTTCTGACTTATAACACCAGCGTTCTGGTTTGAAGGGTGTGGTAAGAGAGACACTCAATCAGGGCGTGCCAACTTATTACCTAAGGGAATACCGAAACGAAAGAGGGGGATAGAGGGGAGATTTGGCAAGGAAGGGGGCATATTTTTGTATGTTAAATTGGCTGTACCGTGTCCGGTAGACGCAGCCGTCGGTGGCGGACGAGCTGTGCGTGCAAGTGTGCAGACACACGCGCTCTGCGACCACTGACGCGCTGCTGTGCGAGCGGCTGCCCGCCACGCTGGCCCACGGCGCCCACCCGCTGCTGGTCAATGTATGCAGAGTGTATATAGACGGCTGCTGCAAGGTTGACGGGTGAGGATACCGATTTTATTGACAAGTATTAGGATGGACTGCTGGAAGTTTATTATCGCCGGTTTTTTTCTCCCGGTCTACCACAGCCCGATATCATAAAGTTGAAAGCTGAAGATGGACTTTCATTAATTGTATTTGATAACCATCAGGTAGACTGCATGCTCGTTTCACTCGCTTTAATAACAAGTTATATATTCGATTACAGATTCCAAGAAACCGTGGAGCGATTGTTCGAGATGGCAAGAGGCACCGAGGGTTATGCCTTAGTTAGTGCGCTGCACGAAGAAATGGTTTTGAGATGTTCAGGGGTCGACCAGTTCACGATGGGGTGAGTTTTATGTTCAGATTTGATTATAAATTATGTAAAGATCTTTCAGATCTTTCCTTAAAAATGCACGCCCTTCAGAAAGCTTCCCGGAGCGCTGTGACATGGCGTTCTTCAAAGGTAGCACAATAAGAGCTCTCTTTCAAAGCTGACGATGCATTGGCGACCCCTCTGGTGTTGCAGCCGCAAATGTCCATGCGGCTGACCACTTAACATCAGGTGGTCTATCTTCCCGCCAGGCTTAAATCGATGCAGGTCAAAATACTTAAAGATGGTATGGTAAGTATGGTCGTTTTGATTAAACCCTAACCATTTTTGATAGTCAAATGTGATATTTCAGTAAAATAGGCCGTAACGCTTACAGTACGTTTTACTAACAGGACGCCTTACTCAATGTATCGTTTTAATATTAGGTATTTCTTTCTCTAGGGCCAATTTGCTTTTAGGACCTTGTGTTAAAAAGGGTTCTTTCAATTTTTTTTTATTTCTTGTCTAATTAAGATTTTAATTGTAAATATCGGTTTCGCCTGAAATTAACAGTGTAAAACCTAGTTTAATGAATAACACGTATTTGTTTTTTAATATTTGTTGCAGATTAAATTTAAACAACGAAGATGTAGAAATGGAGGAAACGAGAAAAGAATTCTCGATTAACGGTAAGTATTGAAATAGTGCGGCCATGAATACAAAATACACAATAAATACATAATAAAAATTATATAATTTTAAACAATTAACAATAAATCGGGCAAATTTAGGCGTCATTCGCGAACGCTTATGCTTTAGTAACATTTTGATTAAAAAAAAATTAGAGCGGGTTTGGTAGGGGAAAATCTTACGGGTTGGTAATCAACATGCTAATGCCACGTGTCATATAATTAATAATGTTTGAATAGTGATGACTTGAATGTTCTCACCTGTGTCCAGATCTGGTGGCGAGCTTCGACACGCTGTCCCGCTGGGAGGAGCTCACGCTGGCGCAGCGCCGCGCCGCGGCCGCGCGCGCGCCCGCGCTGTGGACCGCGCGGGACCGCTTCCGGGCCGCCTTGGACCGGTACCGAGGTGGCTGCCCAAATTTACAATTACAGAATATTTAAGCGACCGTAATGAAAAAAAACAAAGATATTTATACGAACTTATTTTATTTAATTCCTCACAAGAGTAATCTAATTAATATTTTTTTTAGTAATTCTGTTAACCCCTCATTCTTTAAACTCAAAAGATAGGGGTGGGTTCACGTCAATAAGACAGACCACAACCTCTCGATTGTAAGGCCGACACGCTACACATGGGGCATTCCATTGTTATGACTAAATTAACAACTAGAATATGCTGGTAACACATATATTATTTAACATCTGTATCCACAATAAAGTGATTTTATTTGATGCACATACTACAGGCGGGGTCCCCTGGTTCGACCTTATGTTGGCGGTCTACAACGATGAGGGACAAAACAGCGAGTCGTCGAGGTTGTTGAAGCAATTAGACACTTGGCCACGGAGCGCATTCGATCTATCAGCGGTGAGTATTTGCGACCAGCGATTTAAAAAAAAACAAATCAATCTATTTTTTTTTCGTAGTACGGTTCCGTAAGCACCGCTTCTACAACTGTTTCTGTTTAACAGCAGTTTTCTTGCTGTGTTCTGATGTGAAGGGGAGACACTCCAACTCAAAACGGGATCCAAGTACCTAGGTCGACCACGAATGCGTTGCTACCCGTGAGGTCTAAATTGGAACGCATCGGTTAAGTATGTCTCCCTGACCACACCCTTCCAAGAATACGGCAACAAGAACACTGCTGTTAAACAGGAACAGTTGCAGAAACGAATGCTCTACCACCGTCGATTCGTAATCTGGAAGGGTATTCCATTATCCCCAGGTGGCGGAGGCGGTGGAGTGGCAGTACATCGGGCACGTGTCGCGCCGGGAGCGGCACCTGCGGCGGCTCACGGCGCACGTGCGGCGCGAGGACTGCCTCGCCAAGTGGGCCGCTCGCTTGATGCTCAGGTGCGAGCCTCTGAGACGTCTAGTGCGGGGGCTGTGACGTCACGCGTCATGCCGTACGTCGTAACCGCGGTTGAGCAGAGTTGCGCTATTACGCGGTTGTAACGAAACCGCTTAACAGCAAGAGGTAGCTAAGTAACTTTGGACAGAGTCTTCATTTCCGTATGAAGTGAGTCGCCAAGAATCACCTACAAAGATCAGGCGGTAAAATATAATGAGTTTTTTATTGTCCCTGTAAAATCGGGGAAGAGGGAAAGGTAGAAAGAAGGAGACACAGAGATACGTTTCGTTGTCATATATACATATTAAATAATATACATGTGTGTATAATGTAAATTATTAAAAGTATTTAAACAATTTCATAAATTCAAGCAATATTCAAGAGTATTTTATCATATTATACTTTTCACATCAATATTTCCTATACGAAGTTGCTGCAATGTTTCGAATAACGTTTCTCGCAGGAGGCTGTTCCTCAAGAAAGTGAAGGTGGAGTCCGACACGGCGTCCGGCTCGGAGAGCACGCTGGAGCGCACGCTGTCCCTCTCGCACCAGTTAGCGTGGTGCACGTGTGCGAACGAGAGGGGCTTACCCGCGCTCGCGCTGCAGTGCTTGGAGGATTTGTCGTGAGTGTCTCTCGATTATAAATCAACTTACATAAGTAACTTAAATAGTATCTTCAGATACTTGATGTGATTAATTTACTTGTTAATGTTATTAGAATGAGCTTGTGGTTGTTTTGCTGAAACATTGCTACAAAATAAAAAGGATTGTTTGTAAAGTCGGTTTACGGACGATAATTCTACGTAATAACGTCATAAGGAAACATTGATGAAAATTTGCATACCTTTATGAATTGAATTATTATCACTGAATTATCATTACTTTATATAATACAAAGAAAGAGTTAATAGAAAGCCACATTTTTCGTTAAGTGAAAAGTTAATGTGGTTTTAATTTCGATCAAAATTAAAACCACATTAACTTTTCACTTAACTTTATAAACAGTAGACAAAACAGTTGACGCGTTCATCGGACGCATCGGCCGATGGAGTGGAAGAGAGATAAGTTCGACAAGCCGAACGATTAGGTCGTTCGTGCCTCTCTATCCCTTGTACCGCGCTCTCGCTTGCTCTCGCTCTTAGAACGTGACACTTTTTCGTGCGTGCGGCCGGTGTTTATCGATTTATAAGACATTATCACGTCTAAAGCTACAATTTAAACGATTTGTGCCATTGTGGATAGAGTTCTCACGATACATCGGTGACACGCCTATTTCTATTTGTAACAGCAGTGATGGGGCTACTTCTAGATTGAAAGGTGTGGTAAGAGAGTCACTTAACGAGCAGTTCCAACTTAGTCCTCAGAGGTACAACGCACGTGTGGTCGACGTAAGAAAGATCTTCGATCCTGTTTTCGGTTGATTACAAATGTCTATGGGGCATTGAACGCCAGCTTAGTCCTCAGAAGTAGCGAGGCATCTGTAGTCGGCCTAATAAAGAACTTCGACCCTGACTTCGGTTAATGACAGACAATTACAGATGTCCATGAGCGACAGGCGCTTAACATCAGGACTGCATGCTCGTTTGCTACCTCGATGATATTAAAAGCTGTAACCCACCATGCACAGTCACAGAACTTTATTTATTTATTTAAGGCTCCCCAATACATGATACACAAGACATACACGATAAGCAATGTCAATTAATATCAGTCGTGTATTTGTAATTATAAATGGGCACGACATTGACAATAGTAATGCTCTATACATTGACAAAAAAATACAATTATACAAATATTTATCAAATTAACTGTATCACAGAATAACGTTATTAAATACAATAACTTCACAAACTTAATTGAAACTGATGTAATTTAATTTAACATTAGATTTAAAGTCTTAACTATATTTTTCGTTTTATCTTTTAAAGGGACGTGTACGCCAGCGAGACACTGAAACTGTTGCAGCAGAAGATGATAGCCCTCAGGACGATGGGGTTGCAACGAAACGATAGCGCGAAGTTTCAGGAGGCTTTGGACTTATGTACGTTATATTTACTACAACGGATTATTATAAATTATAGTTATTGTATCTATAACGAGGGTCAAAAATAGCCCACCTTTAGACTACGCTTACATTTCGGGTTTTTTTAAATACTTAATGGCCCATAAAATGTTATACCTAATACTAGAAATAGTGGTGACTTAACTTTTTGTCGACTAGTATATTATGCTGTGTTATACTAGCCGTTGCCCGCGGCTTTGTGCTATTCTGCTGTATAGGCTGAATTACTTTTATCTATGAATAAATAACGATTTCACGCCCATAGCCCCACACTAGGATTCCCTGTGTCGTGGGTGCCATCCACAACATACAACAGCACAACACCCAGTCGAGAACAGAAATTTAAACTTCCAAATTTCTGCCTTGCTGGGAATCGAACCCAGGACCCATCGAACGACAGTCCGGCATGGTGACCATTGCGC
>DWNJ01001877.1:0-11288 GCA_018250275.1 Udranomia eurus
AATAGTTCATGTTATAAAATTGTTCTTGTATTGAGTATTATTTTACGCTAAATACATAAAAAACTCACCAATAACGTGATGACGGTTAATAACTCTGTTCAAAGTCACCACACCAACCTGAAATAATAAAACTTTTGAATTTGGAGCGTAATTGTCAGTTTCTTCAGTCAAAATTGTTTGTGATATTTGTAAATATTGAAAAGATATAAAAATTGTGTTAAGAGAAAAGATAAGGATGAACAGAAAAAAGAGGTATCCATGTCCTGATTATTATATAAATACGTTGGAAAAACCACTAAAAATGAACATAAACCTAAAATGAGAGAATGCGAGAATCTATAGTAATTATTTACTCGGCAATACCACAATACAATCCTCTGTAACAAATCAAATTTCATCAATGATAAATAGTTACCTAAACAACAATATATCGATATTTTAAGTGAATTATAATATTTAAATTAATGTGTTTTAAAAAAATGTATTTTAGTGAATTCAAATGTCATCGAAACATGCAGAAAATATGCAGGCATGCAAAAACTATCGACTGCAAGGATATTTCGGAAATTATCGAGGCTCTCACTTACCAAAGCGAATGTAATTCTATATGCTATTTATACCTAAATGTATATGAAGTAGGCGTACTTAAAATTGCATTTATACCTACATATATTATGCATAAATGCATAATGTAAGTGACATTACGTAGCATAAACATTTTGTGTTTAAGGTATGCGGAAAAATAAGAAAACGAATGCTCCTAAGTTTAAAACCAAAGCATTTGTGCCTAAACATTATAAAGATACATGTGTTCCAATGGTTCCGTCAATGCATACAAGGTAATTTTGCGATAATAGTCTAGTTGTCATAATAATCATTACTTATTGTTATTGACTAGCTGAACAGGCGCACTTCGTATCGCCTCAAAATCATTTCCATATCCCCGACTCCGTCCCTAGTAGTTTTGACCGACTTAACAGGTAAGAAATCAAAATACAGCCCCATCTACTTTGTTATCTAAGTTAGGTAAAAATTTTTTTTTAAAAACTATGGCCTATGTTTTAAGCTGGACAAAGTTACATATCTGAGTGAAGTTTCGTCAAACAAACATCATGCCATGAAATCTTTATATATTAAGATTATGCCTCGCTCTATAAACTCCTCTACCTTGCAGTGAAAATTAAATCTAAATCGGTCTACCCGTCCCAAAGATTAACCCATACTAATAGAATGACCGGCAGACAGACAGAAATTTAAAAAATGTTTGTTTAGGTATAAGTATCGCAAAAATAACACACTCCACTTGAAAAATCCTTCACTTTTATTTATATGTATAGATATAGATTATTATGACTTAGGTTAGGTTAGGTTAGGTCAACCTGATGCTATAATATCTAGTGATGAGGTTTGGATTAAAGAAAAATCATGGTTAGACTATACAGTTATTCTATAGTTCTAATCGCAAAGTACATAGCAAGCATTCATTATAAAAAAATACATATATATATATATATATATAATTTGTAAAATATATATAATTTGTAGGTATATTTGTAGGTATACCTACAAATTTTATAACTAGAGATTTCGTATTTTTCAGATTGCGTTATATTGGCCACTGTCCGGTGGAGCCTCAAAAGTAAATAGTTCTTATCTTTTTAAACCCTAATTCCATTGATTGTCAACTGCATTAAAATAGTACCTCACATACACTTTTATTTTACAAGCTGTATGTCAATACTGCTTTAAAATCAAATTTAGAAAAGGGAAGTAGATTTACACAAGGTTTTAGTCACAGATATCCTAAATATATCTGTATAAAAAGCCCTGTCTAAAAATACCTTATCATTAAAATCTTATTATTACATACATCTAACATTTAGTAGACTCGAAAAAATTAATCAATGAATTCAGGGCAAAATATGCTGAATTGGGAAGTTCTTCGGATGAAAGTATGGCAGAATCCGGTGGCATATTGAGATCTGTAGCTTTTAAAAGAAAAGGAAAAGAAAGGAAAAAAGTAACATACTATGATCTAGTCCCGGGCGATATAACGTTGCCTACCCCAATGACTGTTATTAAGCACAGTGCTTCCAATAAATCAATACTCAATGTAAGTATTCAAATTAAACCAATGTAGGTACTACTATATTTTGCTAAAAATGTTGGAATTACATGTGATTTTGTATTAGTTATTACTAAATTATGCATTCATTTTAAGGTGCCTAGTCCTAAAGTAAGTGGAGAAGTAATTCAGGCTCAGAAAGCCGCCGTTAAACCAGAGGAACTAAAACCACCCGTGCCGCCTAAATCTGCTTTTGAGTAAGACAAGTCGGAAGTTAATTAAATACTTAAAAAAATACATATCTTAATTGTATTTAGTCAAATTTAGTTTGAAGTAGGTATTTGGTTTTAATAGGATTTTTGTGTTATAAGTTTAAAATTAAAAACATTTCAGATTATACAAGCCCCATAGCGGTATAATCGTAAATAGAGACCAGGATTACGTTCCAGACGTACAAGTAATTCATATGCCAGAAGGACATCCGGAAATTCAAAGGTAAATCAACATAGTTAAAAATGAATAATTAAATCTCAAATTTGTCAATAATTATGTTACGTAATATATATTGAACTTTTTAGAGAAAAAGCGAAGAGGACATCGTGTAATAAAGGCGGGTAAGTGTTACCAAGTAACTATCTACACAGTCTACGTGAATTGATAACGAGTCGCATAACAAAATATTTGTATGCGAATACAGCTTTGTACCTGCTTCTATCTATAGTAAATTCTAACTCATTAAATAAGTATTTTACGTTTTTAGGATATGTAATAGAAAAACGTGCAAAAGATTTAAATGTCGGTAAGGAAAAGATAACAGTTTATTAAATAAATATTTTTTTCGCTAAATATCAGCTAACTCTTTTGATTGTATCAACCGCAGAAAGTATCAATCGGCAAGAAAGAAAAGGCAAAGAAAAATGGGAAGAATATCAAGGTATATAAGAAAGTGTCAACCCTTTGGGATTTTTTATTTAGGCTAATTCTTCTTAAATTAGACAGACGTGGTCTTTAGAATTAGAGTTAGTTTCAGATTAATTTAGACGTTAGATTTATCGCCGTATAAATAATATAATCAATTCCAACTTTAGGACAGGCTCTAAAGTGCCCCGTAAGCTTTCGGGTGCAAGTCATGGAAAGCCGAAAATACAAGGCATTAGGAAATATTTAAACGAGGAGGACTCTTTATGTGAACTGGACGAAATACCTAAACCAGAGCACGTGAGTTGCATCAAATTAATATAATGAAGTTAACTTAAAAATATTGCCTCACGGTCGAATAACTGTAACTTAAAATAAATATACAAATACGTTTAAGGTATATATACCCGCAAACTTAAAGAAGGGAATGTTACAAACTCATTCGTTGACTGTCCTGCCTTGTAGAAAAGAGCGAAAGTCTCACATTTACTACGGTATACTTACGGGGTCTTTTAACATGTACGATCAAAAATTTAGTAAGTAACTTCCTTTTCCGTAATTGCATTGTTTGATATTGTAATATATTGTAATAATATTTTCATAATTTTATACCACGATTATAGGTGGTAGATCGAGGGGAAAACAAGCTCTCGCGATGAGCGTTACGGCTTATTGCTTAGCATTCCACTATCATCCTAAACAATGGACTATGAAGCTGATCGACAATTTAGTAGACGCTGGTGATAAATGGTGAGAGGTAAAATGTGTACCAATATACACCTATAATAGAAACATCCTTAAAACTCTATTTCCCTTATAAGGTACATCCAGTGCTTAGAAAAGGTCCACGATCATTCCGCTGTACAGGGAATGTGCGAAGTTTTGCCCTTTGGTAAAAAACAAACTTTGGTACTAAATAAAAAACGGATGCAAGTGCTCCTTGGTGAACCTGATATTGTCGGTTACACAATGTCTTTAGATCCGACTGTCTATAATTTATGTCGAGGACTACGGGCCTTTTTCAAAGAATATCGGGCTGGCGTTATGTTATCAAGGTATTGTCTAGTTAGTATTTATATGATATCTTTCTGATTGGGAGAATTCTAAACAGTAGCGTGCTATAATATCATTTATTTTAGGGTTTTGAAAGTAGTAATATGGAAGGATCGAATTTGTTATTACATTTTTGATCCAGCTGGGAGAGATTCCAGAGCATATTCGAACTTTTCGAATGGGTGCGCTGCTATAATAAACGTTAAAGATTTGGAATCTGTAGCAGAAGTTTTGCTCGCGCGAAGTATTCTTGAGGATCAGAAATATGTCTTAGCCCCTGTAAAGGTTTTGAAAATGGTAGATGAAAAGTGCGATGAAGATTTCGAGTCAGACAAAGAGCTCACGCAAACTGAAAAAGCGTTGATGGGATATAGAATATTAAATGAAAACTGTGCTATAGTTAATGCTAATATGCATTTAGGTGATAGATGCTTTGAGGATGCAAAATATCGTCAAGCGTTACCGATTGCCATTGTAGCAATGACTTATGCGAAAATATCTCCTCCGAATACATGGTTTTCAAAAACATTGGATAAAGTGTTACGATTAGGCAACAAATTATACGTGGATTGCTTACATCCAAAGGTTATGATTGACATGACCATTGATAACATCCCAAATGAGATCACATTAGGACCGTACGCGTGTGAAATTATTATTTACAGAGATCGAGTAAAAGGACAACTTTTTACTACTAAGGAGTGTTTGTTTAATATTAATAATGGTTTAGAAGATTTATTCAGCCATGAGTACAATAGTGGTATATTAGAATTTAATAATTATGTACTTGCTGTTTGGCGACAAAAGGATATGTATTATCTCTTCGATCCATATCCACGCACGAACGACGGATTGAGATCTTTTAATAGTGGAAAAGCTTGTTGCTTTATGGTTCTTACTACAGATACGATGGCTTCTGTATTTAGGAAAAATTGGGACTATTTGCCTACAACTACTCAGTTTTACATACACGCATTTAAAGTATTGAAATTGAAAAAGAGAGAGCCTAAGGTAGTAGAATATACGAGTATCTACTGTACTTACTTTGAGTATATATATATATAGAGTATTACAATTAAAGTTTTCAATTTTAGATGCAAATAGTCTGTACTCTAAGCGAAGAGAAATTATCGGATGCAAAAGGGAAAATAAATAGAATACCACTCGCAGCTAGTCCAGTTCATGGCGATGGCAAAGAAATCTTTCACGATGTTATGCCCCAAGACACATTACAGGACAATGTTGACGAAGTGAGTACAGTCAGTTCTTAATCTGCTGTCCTAACTGTGCCCGAAAATGAGAAGAGAATTCACTTTATTAATATACCCGTTGCCACGAATGATACATTGATTACATTGTGTTATTTAGGTATTTTGTGCTCATAAAATTGATTTTCGAATATAATAATCCACCTCCATAACGACAGATCGATGAAGAACAAATGGGAGATATAATATCCTTAGTGGACAGTATACAGGAAGATTATTTACCGCCGATACCTTTGCGATATAAAAATGTGGAACCGGAACCATTGAAGCCCAAAGTCGGTAATTCTATGTTTCATACTTAATTTTCTGTAAGGGTTAAAACTTATAGCAAACGTATATCACCACCAAAATTGCGTAACAGGGATTAATAAGGTAAAACTTACTATTTAAGAAAAAATCTATTTTAATAAAATTTAATCAATTGACTCACTGTTAATTTTCTCACATTATTTTATCAATTACCGCTTCCTTAATCTTTCAGCATTTAAGATAACAACGTATTTTTTTAAAGTAATAAGTTACTTTTTGTAAATATTTGACCAGTTTTAGCTGGAACAACGTGGTGGTTCTCTTTAATTAGCAGCATAACATGTACCAGCAACATCTACTTTGTGGTATATAACGTAATAATTAAAATGTAACGTCTAAAATGTCTGCTTAGTAATATAACATATTTGTGTGACATTGAACGACATCACTTTTTTTTGTTAGTTGATCTGGACTCCCCCTCGGTGTCGGTGACGCAAGTTGTTCCGCCGTGGCCTAAACCCATCGACAAATCTAATGTACCTGAGGAGCCAGACCCGGACCGAGAGCCCACACCGCCGCCAACACCACCGCCTATGCCAGTATGAATGCATCCTTTCATAGTTTTCTGTAATCATTAATTGTCTCGGAGTACAGATTATGAAGAATTAACAAAGGAGTAGAATGTCTAATACTTACGATTTTTTATCTGTCCAATGTAGGTGAAGTAAATAAGTGAAATCTTATGAGTTTTATATAAAGTTTAAATAGTTTTATATTAAGACATTCTATAGCTCGGTACTATCCTTGAAAATTAATAAATAGATTCATAATAGTAAATTTATAAATTGAGGTTATTAGTGACAATACTTTTTATTTTCGATATCACTTAATTATCTAAATCTAAAACGATCTTACACCTGATCCAATTGTTTTCCCAATGTCCAATCCAAATTATTCTCCTACCTATCTTAGGTTTTATATTAAACGTGGAGTATTTATAAACTCAAATTAATGTCTAGTAGGCACTTTTAATTATATAGATTTTTTAATATTTTCAGGAACCCGAAGGTGCAGAGGAGGTAAGTATCTAAATGTAAATTTGTTTAGCGTGATAATAAGTAGCTCCTAAAACAAACAAAACGTGTTTTTATGACTGAGGTAGTAAACAAGTATGCAGTCCACCAGATGGTAAGTGGTTACTGCCGTCGATGAACATCTGTAATGAACCAAAGACAGGATCGAAGTTCTTTCTTAGGTCGACCACAAATGCGTTGCTACCCCTGAGGACTAAGTTTTAACGCCTCAGTTAAGTGCGTCTCCCGCACCCTTCAAACCAGAACACGGCAGCAAGATCACTGCTGTTATAAGGCAGAAATAGATGTGGTGGTGAGGCCACCGGAGTCGAACCGTAAAGTACCTCTACCACCTTCAGTAGGTAACAAAGGTTTATTTCGGCCTTTGTAAGAGTAGCTATCTACTCTTTTATGTAGAATAGTACTTTTATATGTACAATAGTAATCTAGAATTTGTTTATTTTACTAATATCAATCGATCGAATCGATGTTAGAAACTTCGTAAACTGTATCACAAATTAAAATGTTAAATAAATTGGTTTCAAAAGACTTGGTTTATAATGATGTAATAAATAATTATTATCAGATATTACCAAAGGAACCTTAATGTACAACATTTATTCAACATTTACAATTGTAGGAAGAAGAAGAAGACGAAGACGAAGAAGACGAGGAGACGATGAAAAAGAAAAAAGAGGAAGCGGAAAGGAAAAAAGCCGACGAGGAGGAAGCTCGAAGAAAAGCTGAAGAACTTCCCCCTCCACTTCCGCCTCCACCACCATCCCCTCAACCAGAACCTGAATTACCGGTATCGACCATAAATCTAAAAAATAAAAACAATCGATCCAATAGATTTGAACATTCTTGTACACAGTATGCATATAACTCCATGGGCGTCAGTGACTACTCAACACGAGTTTATTTATTAATTAAAGACAATGTGCTCATACATCTCGCTCATAGTATCTTAAGATCACACAATATGTCCGTCCATTCATCCGCAAACAAATCACATTCTGGGTTATCGTCCAGGAAAGCGTTAAGAGCGATGAGGATAGTTACCAGCTGTTTTGATAATGTGAACTCAGGAGAAACAATACATCTTTACTGAGGCAGAAATGGTTATGTTTACAAAATCGATAGTATCGAGTTTCATTAGCTGTTGAACTTGTTTATCTCTTCAGGAGCTTGCTCCAGCGCAAATAATGGAGGATGAAGTGGAAATCATGGAACCAGTTAATGTAGAGCGGAAAATACTTCTGACAGAAGATGCTCAATTACGTTGCAAAATGAGACGGATGCGAAAAAAGTTGACTTCGCCTCTTTTAGAAACCACATTAGATGTGACACCCTCACAAGAGCTTGCAAAACCGAGCAATTTCAAGACTCTACCGGATAACACGCAAATCGTTAGGGGGACTTCAGCTATAAATGATTCAGACGCGGTTAATATTCTGCCCTTTGTTGCTATAATGGCTGTCGTAACTTCCTATAAATATACAATCAATTCTTGGACCACTGGTATTGTCAACTTCGTTGTAGAAGCGGCTAAAAAGCTGTATGAAAACAAACAGATGAAATTTCAACTCGCACCAATACATATAATACCGAAAATTGCGCTTGGGCATCAGGTACGTAACATTTTAGTTCATGGGATTTCATGTTAACACCATATTTTTTCCTGAATTTGAAATCTATTTCCTTTATGACACCCATGCCCTATATGATGGATTCATATACGGGAGTAGGTTTCCTGTTGGTGATTTTTGTAGATTTTACCCGCTTAACCTACACATATTAATATTGTATTTTTATCGTTTCACAGGCCTATCATGCAAAAATTGATGTTGTCAGCGAGGGCCCCACTTGGCAACTGGAAGATCATTTGACGAGGAAATTTTTAAATAAATACGATAGAGGTATGATCACTACCTCGACATACAGCTGCGCATTCTTCCAGCGCAATGGCTTATATTATTTATACGATGGAAGCCCATGTAATCCTATGGGATTGAGAGAGGAAGGGAAGAGTAAAGGAAAGGCGTGTTTATTGCGTTTTAATACATTACACGATCTTACAGCACGGTACTTAATAATACATTTAACTATTACAATTATTTGCATTTTAATTAAGAGCCACCTTTATTTAATTTACACCTAAACCAATAGATTGGTCATAAATCTTTTGGTTTGATCGTGTCTCAGCATTTTGGACATAAAAGGTTCGTCCTATTACGTTTTTTACGTCTGTTGAGCACGTGTCTTTCCCACTTGCATTACAGTGCATGTTTTTGTGCATGTACATGTGTTTGGGCCCAGCCATGGAACTATGAGGCTGAGTTCATTCGACAATAATTAGATAGTTTAAAAACGTATGATCGGAGGGAAACTTTCATCCGTTAAAATCACTGAAATTATTGGCGATAGTGACTCATATTTTGCAACCAGATTAAACTGCCCCAAAACTTATATACTTTATAAATATAACAGTTCTTTTTAACGCTGATTACAGTCAAAATTATAATATTATTATTTATTTTTAAGTTAAGTATATAATGTTTTTCAGAATTTTATACAACAAAGACGGAGAAATAGAGAACCAACAATTCGTTTTGAGTAGGATAATAGTAAGGAGGCTTTTGGAAGAAACGAGAATGAAATTGCCTGAAGATTATGACTATACAACGGGATTACCAAAATCAAAAAAATCTAGGTTGTCGATAGCAACGGCAATTAAGGGTTCTGATAAGAAAAGTTCAATAGATTTGGAAGAGCCAAAAAGTCAAAACGTAATTGGATATCAGCTATGCGAAGGAATATATAGAATAGAAGGAACTACTGCGCTTAAAGATCGTAAAGGTAGTTCGG
Organism: Udranomia eurus; assembly: GCA_018250275.1. Taxonomy (NCBI): domain Eukaryota; kingdom Metazoa; phylum Arthropoda; class Insecta; order Lepidoptera; family Hesperiidae; genus Udranomia; species Udranomia eurus. The sequence goes on from DWNJ01001877.1 coordinate 9,495, forward strand.
AGGTCAAATCATGTCATTTTGTATGTTTAATTGCTATGTTAATGGCCGCGATGCATCCGATTAGTACCTGGGATCACAGTATGGTGGATATATGCATAGAGAAAGGCTTGAAAATAAATGAGAAGGCAACGAATTTAAGTGTATGTGAAAAAAGAGTAATTAAAAACATTATTTTAGATGGAAATTTTATTAACGTTAACATTAAAAAAATTATTGTAGTCAATGAAAATCCAGAGAAACGGCTTGAACAGTATTTGAAGGCCGTGCTAAAACGCCTCAGATATGTTATTATTCGATTTCCTCAATGTAGCATGGTAATATGTCAAACAGATGGATATTTTCATTTGTTCGACCCTTATCCTCCCCCAAGTGAAGATCCTGAGACTCCAATATTGGAGGCAAAGACTGGTGAAAAAACCATATCTAAAAAAGCTGGTCAAGTATCCTCATGGACGCTTTACCGTTCATTGGAGAATGTTATTCGCAGAATACGAAAGGTTGTCTCAAGTAGTGATGCTGACACGCCAGAGTTTTATACATTTGAGTTGACTTCTGTGAAACCGGCACCGAAACATTCAGCCCTTAACTACAGACTTAGTCCCCTTTTCAAAGCCGATGAAAATCCAAATATTCCGTACTTAAGACGGCGAAAAATTCGTCCTACAATAGACGAAAAGATGTATTGGCTAAATATTGAAACAATACCTTGGTCTCGTATGAACCCTGTTAACGATTTAGGTTTCCAAAGAAATACTCCACGGACGAAGTGGAATAACTGGGATATAGAATTTCCTGGAGACCTTTATTCTCTTTGGGGCTCAATTCACCCACTCGATATTAAATTTGACAAAAAACATCGAGGAAAACAGTACTTAGCAACATGTGTTGTGGCACTGGCCATGACACAGGCTTGCAGTTTAAGTGCATGGACGAGCAGTTTCTTAGATGGTATAGTTAACTTAGGCGACAAGTATCACAGCACATGCCTTGGAAAAGTTGGAGTGCAAAAAAATTATGAAATAGCTATAAATGATTTAAATACAAAATTTGATGATATGTATCCATATTCATTTACAGTTAACTTTGAACAAAATATTTTTGGGTTTGTTTATAACATATTTCCAGATCGCTTTAACTTGAGCAAGGCCTTAGTATACTTTTTTGAAGGAAATGCTCTTGGGGTCCTTACATCTCCTGGTAAAAATATAGCATTTGGAAAATTAGGTTCCTCTTATTTTATGTATGATTGTCAAAGCTATGGTTGTCCAATTTTTTGTCCAGGTCAGGGTGCTACATATATATTGAAATGTGAAAGCCTGAATAGACTCATTTATTGTATGACAATAACTTTAAATTTAAGACGGCATGGTCAACAATTTCACTTATTTAGTGTGAAGGTTACACTATCTGAAAAGAGCAAATAAATCAATATTACAATTACTGAAACACGATTTTTATTTTTCCGAACACCTAATACAATTATTTTCTGTTACTAACTAAAAGTAATAGGTGGATTAAGAATGAATGCACTGCTTACATTTCTAAGCATGTTAACTTTATATTACATTACGGATTTATAAACACTATGCTCCCTAATTCTTAATGAAATAATTAAAATCATTGGTTTTCCATTGCAATAAGGTGGAGCGCTAATAACTAGCTATGTGAATATAAATATTACTACAGTTAGTTGCCTCTACAAGAGTTCGACACATTTTTGATTCTTGTATACAGATAAAGGGCTATTATGTGTTGTCATATTAGGGTTCATCACATATTATCATGACAAAAATT
>DWNJ01001878.1:0-11287 GCA_018250275.1 Udranomia eurus
AAATGATATCCTTTTACTATTCTTCCCACATTAGACAAGTATTCCATTTTGAAGCAGCAATTGCCCAATGGGTAGTGTTGGTCTTATGACCGAGAGGTTTTGTGGTTCGATCCTCACTCCCCCATTGCACTATTTAACTTAAATAAAATATTTATTTGTTAGCAATGGTAAGTGAAAAGGAAACAAAAGTTGAAAATGAATAAAAGGCCAACAAGCGCATTATACAAGAATACTCATTCAATGCGTTTTCCTATAACGTGGAACCAATCTACCGTGTTATAGGGGGATGTTTTTTCAGATAATCAAACACGTCTATTATTTACATACAGTTGTAATTACCATATTTAAACCGGTTGCTCAATATTTTTGATTTACGTTGAAAATATTATGTACTAGCTGGCCTCATGCACTGTTTTATTTATGAGCCAATTTAAATTAAACAAACACTAAATGTTACGTGAAACTTACCTCAATACATCAGGGAAATCATCAGAATCAGATTAGCCGTTTCTGATATTAGTATGCACAAACATACACACAAACAAACATTCTAAAAAAAAATTTATGGGTTCTAGTAGAGACTAGAGTGAATAAAGATCTCTAAAAATGGTACATGTACAGACAGCAATTACTTACAGATTTATTATATGTATTTTTTAAATCTGTTGCATAATATCTACATTGAAAATATTATATAGTTTCAGGCACAATTTCAAGCTGTCCAGCAAAATTTAATAACTGGTGTACAAAGTATGAGTGTCAATGATGAGAAGACCCCACTAGTGTCAGCCCCAAGTGGTACTTTCCATGAACAACCTGCAACTGAAGTGCTGACATCACCACCACCGTTCTTGTCTGGAGTGCCAATGGTGAACCCTGGCAACTTCACTCCACCTGGCAACACACAGCTACAGTCGCAAGCTAATCTGAATCAAGAGAACACACCTCCAGCAAATTTCCATCATGAGAGTATGCCTGTGCAAACAATGTCACAATCTGTAGTATCCAATATGGCTGCCTATTCTAGTAGTAAGTATAGCTGCTTACTATGTCGTTTATTATTTATTGGTTATTGTTTAAACATTAAAGGTGGTAAAACCTTTATGGTTCGACACTGGTGGTTCCACCCCACGTACATGGATAGTAATATACATATAAATAAATAAAAATTAATACAATCTATATGGACTTTAATATTTTTTATGTAATTTAATTTTTAATTGTTATTGCACTCTCTTTTTTTATTGATATTTTAATATATTGTATTGCTTATTTGCAGATTTAGCTGAAACAACTTTGACAAATTTGGGAAGCATACCTTCAGTGTCAAATATGCAACCACCGGCGCCACTACCAAATTTACCGGGCATTCCAATGAACCAACCCCAACCTTATATACCAATAATGCCTACTTACACAGCTACCACACAACATCAAATCTCTATGCCTACTACCTATTCACAGCCACCACCAACTTCAGTGCCCACTTTTGACATGAGTAGCTTTAAGCAACCAGCCCAAGCACCACCTACCAACAGTGGTTTTCCCGTTGTCACTCCAGTATCATTACCGGGGATGCCATCCATAACTGTAAGTGCCACATTACCTGTATCCACTATGCAGGAAATTCATCAACAACAAGTCTTACACAACCAGGATCTATTGTTGTGAATGCTGCTCCTACGTTTTTAATTAGTTATGGCTTTTAAAATTGTTAAGCGCATAAATGTCTGATTTATCATTATACAGTTTATTTTGATTAGTTTTGGACATGTTCATAGAAATATGTGCGACGACGAAGAATTGTGACAAGAGAGTAATATAATTATTCATTATTTTGGCAATCGCCCGTTATAGGTACACCATGAATAGTGTAATGACATTTTTATTGTATTGGTTGGCATTTGTAATTAAAAACGCAGTCTTTAGTTTGGATGTTCAATTAAATGTTGCAAGCTGACTTTAAATTACGTACTATTTACAGATACCTAAGTTATATTAAGAATAACTGGATATTATAAATAAAACCAAATTTTAAAATATAGTTATTTTTATTTAACTCCATACACATGTCAAAAGAATACAAGACGCAATATGTGCATCGAAGCTAACTTAAAATCTTAAAGAGAAATGGAAAACTCACTCATTAAATAACATGTAACAGTTTGGATAATATTAGATTAGTATAGTAAGTGAAATAAATTTGATTAAGAAAAATAATATGTATGTATGTATAATTTATAATGTTATACATACAAGTTTTATCTATAAAGAATTATATTAGTAGCCAACATATTATGAATATTAGTCAAATATCATTTATTGCAATTTGTATGATGTGAGAATGTATTGACTCAATATCTGGTAAATAGAGCATTTGGATTTATCTATTTCTATATAAAACAAAGATACACTTAAAGTCTTAAACAACACTTTTAAATAATATTGTACATCTGAATTGACTTATAAAAAAAGCGTCGTTATATCGAGAAAATAATTTTTACTTATATAAATTATTTTGATAAATATATATAGGGTATTTTCAAACTTATCTCCCTTGGGTTTATAAAAAAGCAAATGAACATAAGCATATATAGTGAAACCTGGGACCTGGGACCTGGGATCTGAATAGAATTATAGAATATTAATAGATTTCGAGCTGAGGTCCACTTTGCCACTGAATTACCCTTGTTAGTTAGACAAAGAAAACTTCTATATTTGGGATTCGTTCTTGCGATTCTATCGTCATAGTTACCTCTTTAACTGAGACAGAAAGTGAATTTATATGACAACATTCTTAAATGTCTAAATAACAAGAGAGACTGGTAAAAAAAACTTTTTCTATTTAAATTTTTTTTTGGATTTTGGCATAAAATAGCTGACCAATGGTCTCTTTTGTGATCTTACATAATTGTTTCTTAGTACTAGTAGATTAAAATTAGCTACAAAATGACTAAGGGACTTTTCTTAGTAATTTAGTAAACACAGAAAGGGCAATAAATAATAGGATTAATAAATTATATGGAAATAAATAGTATGACCTAATTATCTAATAATATTAAGACTCTATTGACCAGCAGGTATATGTAGATGTGAATTATTTTTATCCTCTGTAAAATAAATATAAATTATCAAAGTTATAACAATAAAAAGATACAATAGACATCGTCAGACCTTATGGCTGTATATATTACTGCTGCTGTACGAGTATATCCGCGTGTATCAAAGTTATTCAGTAGTTACGCAGTGCCGCATTCAGGCAGCGCGGAGTCCGTAGCAAATTAAACCAGGGCCCTTGGTCGATGTAGGGGTAGTTAATTGATGTCGCCCATACAATAGAATACGCCGCTGGTAGAGATCGTCTAGTCTAGACATGCACGCCCCCTCCCACAAAGTTGTTACCTACATATGCAACTTGTTATAAACCAATAATATTTCGACATTACGAAGAATTGATCTCATATAAAGATAATAAATGACGCACACTACCAGATTTGTTGAGTAAGTTGATCAGTAAGTTGAGTTGAAGTGACAGTGCGGACGTATAGTGTCTTACAACTAGTATATTCTCCGCCAGTCTTCTGAACATGACACAATCGTCCGATTAGCAGACGAATGGGTCCACGGACGAGTTTAACTTTATTTATAAATGGCTTACACCTACTAGTAAATAGTTGTAATAAATATAATTATGCTTTCACTCGTTAAAATAATTTTATATAGTGGAGGGGCGTGCATTTTTAAACTGGTAGATTGGTAGCGGTCTTAGCTGGCACGAATACACCGAGCGTTAACAGGAGGACGTTTGAGGTGAGAAAGTGGGCTCGAGTTTGAAGCTGGTGTGTTGGTTGCACTCGTCGGGCGGTGGTTTCTCGGAGTCGAGGCAGTGCGCGAGGTTGTCGTGTCCGCGGGTGAGCGTGGGTGCGTCGCTGTAGAACACGCCGCCCGCTAGCTCGGACAGGCGTCGTCTGCGTCTCGTGTCCTTGTCGTCTGCGACGCTCGGTGGTCGCACGCTAGAACTGCGCCGCCGCTCCGAACCCATCCGCGTTGGGACTCTTAAAGCTTTCTGCGATTGTTTTATGTAAATTAATACATAATAACGTGTACAAAGCAATTAGTAATTATGTTTTTCTTTTAGTTTGGTTACAATATTAAATTGTCAAGGTCAACTGTTCAATAGATGTATGTGAATAAATATACCAGTAATTTACCTATGCTTTAAATTTTAATTTCTGTTATGTATCGAATATAAATGTCTATGTTTGTTTCATGTTAAGTAGATCACTCCTAATGTCTTTACTTATTAAATATGCTGTCTATTAAGTGAATGATCGAGATAACCCGGAAAATGCATATCTTACCTTAAATTTAATAGGCAATGAGTTTAAAAAAGATACGACAGGCGGTGAGATGAGATCGATGGGGACCTGCGCTGGGTCCGTCACTCCGGTGATGACGGATACGACTAGACCGACCAGTAGCGTAGCCACACACCCCATTCCAGAATACCAGAGATATGATATTCTGAATAACCAGAACACATTGTCGTCGCGGTTTCCACTGGAACAATGTCACGTTCATGGCCTTTAATTATAATGTACTACATGTTTTAATATTAAGGGATAATTATGAAGTAAAAACTACTATCAGAAATGCACTCGTCAAGATTATATCTTACCTTGGGTCCATAGACATATCGGATGTCAAGTTGTAGTACGCTGGACAGGATTCTACAGAGGGTGGTAGACGAGGCAAAGGCACTTGTGCCAACTGAGCGCCCCCGCCGGCCGCCACCACCAGAATTAAACCGAACACGCCTCCCGCTACAGCTCCCTGAACATTAATCAAATATGACAACTGACTCATTGGTTATAAAAAAATGCGAAATCTAAGGCAAATGCCTCGTCGTCGGCCTTCGGTCGCGGCTTTCTTTTCAAATCTTTCTTAGTATATATGTTTGAATAAAAGCTGTATATATAATAAAGCTGTATAATGATGATTGGTTTTAGTTTAATTTTTTACAGGTATACGAGTACCTACATTGGGTACAATTGCTTACTCAGAAATGAAGTGTAATTAATCATAAGATTATAACCTAAGAGCATTACCTTTGCATTGGCCCAGGGGAAAATCATTCCGAGGGTAAATAGTCCCAACGTTACGCCACCCGTCATGCCGTTGAAGGATAGAGCGAGTTGCAGTACTGGCCCGAGTCTCTCCACCGCGAACACAAGTGCAAATGAAACTGCACCACATCCTAGGCAGACCCATTTAGCTATCTGTGCAAGAGTACCAAATTATATTATTGTAATAATAAAGGATTTTTTGGCCCACTGATAAATCCACAGAATATTCAAATGTCTGTTGATGGACGGAAATGGATGCAGTTAGTGGGTCTACTTAAAAATAAGGTTACACTGCCGGATAGGGAACGGGTTGTCAACATTTTATTGGAATCGTTCATGACGTTATCAGTTTTTTTTGTTTTTAATTAAAAATAGAACGTTATATAAGTTATCAAATATAATTCAACAGCAGGTATCGTAAAGTTCTATTAGTATCAGTAGTAGGTACATTTTATAGTATTAGAGTTCGAACCTTATCGTACCGATCCCATGATTATAAGTTGCATACTTTATTTGATTATTTACCATTGCTCCTTTGTTCTCTGGTAAGGTTATGCCTAGAAGCCCGTTCACGATGTCTTGCAAAGCAACTGCCGCCAAAGAATTTAACGCCGATGCCACTGTCCTGTGATAAATTGATTTAATTTTTGAAAGTCAGCATAAGAATTTGGAATAAGTACCTAATATATTTTTTTTATATAAAAACATATCGCAATATCCATAGACATGTAAAAGTAATGATTACTAATTAAATTATTATATTTAATTACTTCTACCTTATATATTATAGTAGGTATCACTAAATACAAAATAGCTTTCATAATCATAACAGTATTATGTTCTGTATTATCTAATATGTAGTTGCTAAGCCGTTTCGAATGTGACGAATATGAGTTTTCAGAAACCATGATTTGTATTTCATAGCCTGTATAGAAAAATTAGTAGGACCCTACTGTTTGTATACCTATATACCTATTAGCTATATAGGTTACTACTACTTATGTATACCTATATATTCTTATTTCAGGTTGGCCTCAATAAAAAATCAATTTAAATTGGAAGAGAAATAACATTTTTAGCATTTTTAAAAGTTAAGTAGGTACATAAGGATAAGCCAGCCACGGGTTAATTATTTAATTCAATAAACGCGTACTACAAGGTTCATATCAATATTGGCAGAAATCAACTCATCACTGTATTTAATTGGTATTGTATAGAGTTCCCAATTTGCGGACGTGTTCCTCAAATTAAAACCGGTATGATATCTGGACATTTCTAGTTAAGTCCTAATTCTAGAATCAAGTTGGAGACTGAGTTAGTCACGGGTACGCATTCATGCGTTTCGTATCACGGCCACGGTGTTAATGCGTGTTTGTGAATAGTCAATAAAAAAATATTGTTATCGTTATATACTCACCTTCTAATGCTTTATAGCGGTTTAACGAATTGATATAGTGTAAAATATTAGACAATATTGTGTAAGTACCCAAGACTTGCCGCAAATATGCCAGCGACGAAGAAGCCTGGAACTCCGCGAGCCCAGCCCAACTCACGGACTACATACAGTGGAAGTAGTCTGTCCGAGCCATTTATGATGCCAGCCTGTGGTAAACCAATTATTATTTTAATCTATTGAAACAATAAACAATGTAAGAAAACGCAACCGAAAGACGTAATGAGCGATGAAACTGTTATAAAATATACATTTCATGTTCAATAAATATGTGGAAAGAATAATCAAATCAAATACATCCTGAGATTTGTAATAGTACGAGTATTTTTCCATTCTCGGAGTTAAGTTGGAAAGCCTCACAAATGCAACAGTAGCGAGTAATTTTCATCACTAATAAATCATTTTTCATTCACGTGAGCAAAGCTACTCTAACTACAGAAACGTATAGCAATCAATTACACGTTGGTTCGAGAATTGTAGGGATCAACCACACAGAGACAATTTACTTTATTTATGAAGTTCCAGCCCGCACTATTAAAATAAACTTGTTCTGACTCTGCGTGCTTCGCGTCGGTAGCTTGGTTAATGCGAACATCTTCAATTGCGTTATGACTTGGATCGTATTACGACTGGAACATCTAACGATTTACTAGACTTTCAGTTAAGTTAATACACAGTTGCTCCATTTTTTTGACGCATGGAATACCTTTAAAATGTACCCGATATTGTGGGAGCGATATCTACCGGTGGCCTCCTGTGCTTTTTGGGATACCCAGGTACTGCGACGGATTATCCTTCTTCAACATGTCGCCTCATTAGGCACATCTCTTGGGGTACACAGTTGTTCCCTAAATCGCTTAGTAAATTAAAATAGACGTTTCTCTGTTTGTATACGCGTATGTATATCGTCTCTGTTTAGACACATTCGTATTTTTTTCTCTTTGTTACCTTCTTATGTAATATCAACTTCATGAATAATAGTTTTAATTACAAATATCTGTTACGACGAGCACACAAATATTGCAATATTACATAACACATGATTCATATTTATCCCACATGCGTCTCTATAAATTACTCTTACCTATGTAGATATATAAATATAGTTCAAGATATGCAAGCGCATAACTTGATGCATGTTCAGAGACGTTAAACACACAGTTGTCGCATTGCTAAATTACAGCTAGAAATAGAGAGAACAACGAAATGCTCAATCACTTTCATTACATAAAGTTTTTGCTAGTGTTACATCTAACTACAGTTTAACAATTTTTGTCTGGATTGCTATTAAGGAAAAGAACTTGACTAGTTCTTTTAATATATACCTAAAATGGGAATTAAAAATTTGGAGATTTCAAATGTAGATTCTTTAGGAACGATCAGGTACTTCTAGTGATTTAGCCATCACACTTATCCGCTTCCTAGTGTTAGTAAAAACGGATTGTGTACCAAGAAACTGTAATAGTTCAGGCATCTGACTTACCAACTTGTACTTAACATGCGGCGTAAATCAAGTGCTAAAGCATTCCTGATTGAGTTAAATCGTAAACTTAATATTGCAAAGACGGCGGCGACGTGGCTACTATCGGATTCTTTGATTCTAATTTAGGGCACTTTAAATCAAAACACGCTCACCTGAATTGGATCGCAACCAGCGTAATGAGACGCAAGGACAGCACCGGTGGTGAAATTGACTGAATAAACGGCGATGAGGCCAAAAGCAGACACCCATAACGCTATTCTTGCCTGGGATATACGTTCAACTGACAAGTACTTCTGTACCGACGCTTGGTTGGCGCAGAACATGCTGATCCAGTACATGGTGCCACCGACCACGACCGACCAGAACGAGTGCCGCACAGTTGGATCCGGGTCCATGCTAGAAATATATTTCAATTAAAGTTTAGATGACTCTGTAATGGGCATAAATGTACCTTTAGTTGCGCAATTGAGTACCAAGTCGCTTAGTTATTAGGGGTGAAATGCATTCTATATATATATATATAGAATGCATTTCACCGTATATATAGCGTAAGTATTTTAATACAAGAGAATAATAATAAAAAAAGTATTTTTTTTTTCTTATTTAAAAGCAGATCGTTAGTAATTAATTCTTTAAGTTTCAGTTTTTCAATTTATAGAGGGTAATTAAATTCTAGAAGGACCCAAGCACTTTATGTAACATATGCGATTTTAGCCCCACTAAACATCTCCGCGTAGCTGTTCAGTTGCAAATAAATACTAATTGATATTATTATGCCAAATACTTACAATTGTACTTTCGACATAACCGTCATATGAAACAACAAGAACCAAGACAAAACTTCTTAACGCCCTATCTATCACTTATATGCCATTACAAGCAATCTAAGCACGGAAGTGAGCACGAAATTTTGCTAGCGGCCATCTATCGTGCTGATGGCACTCTACGTTGCTCAAGTTTTTGAACTTTTAAGATACGTAACATATAGTTTTTATGTGTACGTACTCACATTTTTTTTAATAGAAAGAGCTATTTAAAAAAATTAAGTTATTGTAAAATTAATGGTCTTCTTGTGGAATCCTTAATGACTTATTATACAATTTTGTAGCAGTATAGTTAACTAATTAATTTCTATCAGGTGAGCTTATCAAGTCAAAGGCATTAAGCACAGCATCGTCGTATATGGACGAAGTATAAATCTGCGTGCAAACCAACTAACATTATTATTACGGCACTAATCGAGGTGATAGGGCAAACCGTCTATCACGGAAGATCTGCCCATTTGCGTTGCTTCACCGCTATGGTGATATGTCGCAACAAATTGAGAGTATTTTTGTTTTGTCGGATAAAACTAGGACAACCTTTGTTAGGTAACCTAACAATGCCTAATTTACTTGAAGTTGGGTCTTCGATGCGGCGACGCTGGCTGGACGGCTGACTGCATTGACTTGTGCAATATTTAAACATAATATTACATAATGGGAGTATAAAGCTTTGTCAAATAATAAAATACAATTAAATATAAAGTCTTTGTGCATTATTTCTTGTTTTATAATAATAGCAAACAACTTCTTAACGATAAACGTGTTGTTTGGGTCACCGTAGGGTATTATGACATTAAAAAGATCTTCCATCTTCTTCATCCATCATCATCATTATAAAAATAATTAAAAACTTACTCAAAAAAATGTAGTCTATCCGTTTTTCGAGCATGGTCCCAAACGGCACCGAGACCTCCAATCTGTGAAGATCCTAGAGCGAGCACTGCCGCTAAGGAACCTAGCAGCACTGCTGATTGGAATGCATCCGTCATTATAACAGCCTTCATTCCTCCCTAAAATACAAATGCACATATCGACGATAGAAAACGTATTTGATATGTCACAAAAAGCAGCAGTCGTTGTAGGTATTGCAGTATATCTAATAATAATTAGCTTTAGGACCATTAAAATAACTATTCATGATGAAATGAAGATCATAAGAAGCGCTTTCGAGATTTGTAGTTTACAAGTTATGATTTTTTATACTTAGATAGCTATTCTGTTAAGTTCGATTTTATGAGATACATCAATTACGCTCTCCAGTATTTTGCCTTTATCAATGCAATTCTTTATTTCTTAGCCCCTCAGATTGAATATGTGGTAGGTACTAGGTAGCTTTAGTAACTTTTATCCTACATTGAATTATTATGAATATGTTGAAATACCTGTGAAGCATAGAAAATGCACACGACGTATACCAGAGAAACGGCAAGATACGTGTTCAAACCCGTCACTGTAAACAAATATAAAATCTTCTACGAGTTAAAAAGTACAAATAAATAAATCACACACATTTTATTTAATTACATTAATTAAGTTGTGTCCGCATGCGCCCTCTTTATTACTTTTTTCATTTACGTTATGTTTGTTATACCTTAGAAACCCGGTTAAAATTTTCCAAAATTAGTCTTTAGAAGATTTTCCAATTTGTGGACTTAAAAGTGAGCAGATTGATATATATATATACATATATATATATATATATATATATTAATTAGTTCGGTACATCAAATGTGTTGTATAGTTATTATTGTTCATATTATTAACACATTCACAGAAAGAAAGAGTAGGTTATTACTTCAAACATTATTAAGAAGCTGTGTCATAGATTTTGCATACATTTTCGCAGAGCTTTCGATTTTTATAGCCTCTAACGTAACAACCGTACCTGTTGTCACTGTTACTATTTCGTTGTACACAAACATTATTTATTATTATTTATTGCCATCACATATAAATACAGTTATAACGATAAAAATCTATACCTACATGGGTCATATTTTAATGTTTGTATGCAAGGAATGTGTTACGTAAAAACATACGCATAGAATGAGAGTGAATGTAATGCTTCAAACGGACTTAGTTTGCAATACGTGTGTGGGTCAAATAATAGGCAACCGGCAATTATACATTTAAATTTTATATAATTTGAGAGCAAGTCACATTACATCACAATGGATTCACGTTGTCATTTTACTTTTTGCAAACTTATTTCCTCATCATCGTTCCATATTCAATAAAACAAAATAAAATGACCCTAAAATTAAAAAAGAAAAATGTATGTATTATTAGTATTGGTAGTTAGATTTTTTACTTATTTATATTATATTCGTAGCTGGTCTTAAATCTAGATTTATCATCCCCATTTTCAGTAAATCGAGTGTATAGCAATAGATAGAGATTT
>DWNJ01001879.1:0-11285 GCA_018250275.1 Udranomia eurus
TAGAGCAAAATGATGTACTACAGTTTTATATAGGACATCAATATCTACAAAAATGTCCGGGATACAATATATATAACTATTACAGTTATGTTACAATAACTTCATTTTCATGTTAAAAAATTAAATAGTTACGCGGGCACAAAGTAGGTTACATTATTTGTACCTGGGTATTAATTCTTATCCAAATAAATCACTTCAGGGGCCAGGGACGGAGACGGGAACGGGGACACGGGGATGATTCTGAAGCGGCACGAAATGCGTTACCTATCTAATTTATAAACAAGACATACATAAATTTCACTTCATCCTCTAAGTGAACTCTGTGGGTCACTGTGAGTTGCGCCTCTGCTGGGGAATGAGTGAAGTCGCTAACGCAACAATGCGATAGGATGTGTCGTCGCGCGCCGGTCGCCGCTGTGAGCCATAACTCACCAGACAATGCGCTCGGAATGCGCGCCCAGTGCACTCCGCTGCATTCTAGCTCCAGTGCATAACCTACCGCCTCGTGCACCCTACTCCACTCTCAGAGATCTAGATTGGGCTCTTCGTTACCCGATAATTTATGGCACAATAACAATTAGAAATATAAGTTTATTTATTCATTAATTACATATAGTTAATTGAAAATAAATTATTTTCGCTTCCTTCTAAATAAATAAATTTCTACCTTATAACAGCAGCGTTCTTACTGTTATGTTCTGGTTGGAAGAGTTTGGTAAGGGAAACATACCCAGGCGTTCCAACTTAGTCCTCAAGGGTATCAACGCATCTGTGGTCGACTTATATTTCAGAAATTAATATTAAAAACAAAATGAATTCTACAGCTACGTAAATAAAATTAAGTATTTATAAACATAATTTTCTTTTCAAACACGGTATAACTAGTTCAAGTCAATCCCCATGGTACAAGGTTGTTGTTTGTCAGAACAAAACTCTGAGCTGAGCTATCCCGCACGTGATTCGATTATAAAAAATACAGTAGTAAAATTTACGTAATTTTGAACTAATCTTACTTCATAGTGCGGGATAACGAAAGCATTTTCATATAATATGGAGTACCACCGAGTGACTTTGATGTGAAACTTTTCCAGCGTAAAAATACCATATTGGACGTGTCATTCGCATTACATTACGTCGCAACTGCGATGTAAGTTTAAGATTAGATATAGAGATTTAAGATAGGAGATATAGAATATAGGATAAAAAGGTATACCAATAAAACGATATGATAAATTCATTGATTATATTCAATAAGATGGTTTCTCCGTTTCACTACATAGACATACTTTAAATAGATACCAAACTACATAAATATATTTTGACTAACTTGATATCATTAAAATCAAATACGATTAAATATATATTTACTGTTTTATTTTAAAGGGTAAATAATTACTTAAGGTACAATAATTATAATACAAATATATAGCTTGATACTTTAAAAAGAATGGGTTCACGCACAGTTATAATAAAGTGCAGACCTTAATATAGAATAAGCAATATTTTACACATTAAGTAAAAAGTAAAAACAAATAAAACAAGGAAGTTTGTTACGCGTTCTTGGGAACACCGTGTATAACAAAACATACCCTGTATTAATTTATGATATCAGTACAGCTTTAATGATAAAGTGCTAATATACATTTTTAAATGTAAGAATGTTAATGTTCTGTTAGCAGGTTAATACAAGTAATCAAACGCAAATAATTAAGGAGTCTGGTGACGACATGAATAATTTAAATAAAATTTTAAGCGATATTTTTTTATACGTAGCACTCGAATAGAATAAAAAGCAGAGTCGATAGAGCTGCAAGATCTAGAGATGCTTCTTCTCTAGTACACCTCGATGCTCTCCTGGTGGATCACGGTGTCCTGGCGGAACATTTCGATGTCCACTTGGCTGTCGGCCTGGATCAGCTTAGCGCGACCTTCCTACACACAAATGTATTCAAAGTAAGTGCTCAAATTAGTTTTTTACCCACAGAACGTTCTCGCGGATCTTTCAAAGACTTGTTTATATTAATATGCGCAAGAACAAGTTGCCGTTAAAATAAAATAAAAAACAAATATGTTTTTTTTAATTTAACAAGCATTAAGTTGATAAAGTAAATCTATGCTTGAATTGATATTTTTGAGTTTTTTAGTAACTGTGAGGTAACAAACGAGCATTCAGTCGACCTCATGGAAAGTGCTCTCTGCCGTCCATGGACATCTGTAATCAACCCAAGATATGATCGAAGTTCTTTCTTAGTCCACAAGTGCGTTGCTACCCCTGAGGACTAAGTTGAGATGTTTCGGTTGAATATGTTTCCCTTACCTCACCCTTCAGACCAGAACTCAGCAACAAGAACAAGGCTGCTGCTATAGGCAGAAAGAGGTGTGGCGGTGGTGCCTTCGGAGTCGAACCGTAAAACTTTTACTACCTTTTAAAAAAGTGTATAGAATCTTCAAATGAAGAAGAAACATTAAATCAAATGTATTACTTTGGGATGCATGAGTATGAACGGCAGCTCGGCGCTGAGCTCGCCCCCAAGCGCCCCCAGGAACAGCTTCACCTTGATGCTGTAGCTCACCACGATGCCGAAAGCGTCGCGCTGCTCCGCGTCCAACAATCTTCCAAAGAAACGACGTTTCACGGTACAGCAAACAATGCAACAGAACGATTTTGTGATTACAATAACAAGTAAGCTATGAATAGCGAGTGCGGAGCCTGCGCGGGGAATCGGTGACGGAGTCGCATACCTATCAGGTGTCTAGTTAGGTCGCACCAGTTATAGATACGTTACTTACGTGCCCCAAACAGAAGCTAATAAACTTACAAAGTAGTCGAGGCCAGTGAGGAATCGCTGCTCTTGAGCTGGCCGTCGAGAGCGATGCCGCGGCGGTCCCGCAGCGTGTCCAGCGAGGGCCGCAGCTGCAGCACCTTCTGCATGTTCCCGCCCGGCTGGATGGGGCAGCCGTCCCTGCAATACCAACACTTATGCGTATAGCAACAGTAGTACCTTTATCCTATCCTTAAATTACTGTAAGTGAACTCGCTGCTTTGATTATATGGTCCCAGCGCCTCCACAAGAGAGGGGCCCCCACAAAAAAGACGTATACCTATTTAATTTAAAAGTAGTAAACGAGGGTTAATAGGGAAAGACCCCTTTTTTTAGTCTACTGGCAGCAAATGTTATAATCCGCCACCGAATAAAGGACTCGGCTCATTCGTTGCCCCAGGACCTCCACATCTCTAAACAAGACACTGGGGATAACAATAGCAATAAATCACACCATTCCATTCATGTGTTACTCACTCGGTGTCGATGGTGGAGATCACGTTGCGGTACTGTCCGTTCTGGAAGAGCATGACGTCGACGGACTGTAGGATGCTGGTCCGCAGCTTCTTCACCACCTTGTTGCTGTTGTTGCGCACGCAGATGTTCACGGCAACGGTCTCGCCATGCATATACAACTGTAACCGATATTATTATTAATGGTTCCTCTTGAAGATCTTAAAGTGTATTGTTACCACACGCGTCCAAGACAAAAGTTTTGGCAGAGATGCCCATGGGAATGCGCAGCACTTTAAATTCACCCTCCTCGCATTAAAAAGAAGCATATTTATCGTTATTTACTTTTCAAACTTTTGCATCATGCCAATTATTTTATTACTAGCTGACCCGACGCACTTCGTCCCGCCTCCTCGTCCTGTCCCGGTCCCACAACATTTTCATGATCCGATTTTTATGAAACATACTCTAAACGTTAAGTGAAGCTTACAACAATACATCAGTGTAAACCGCATTCAAATCGGACTAGCCGTTTCTGAGATTAGCGTGCACAAACGCACAGACAAACAAACAAAGGTTCTAAAAATCATTTAGGTTCTATTCTTTAATAAATACCCATAATACTTATATGTACCCGCATGTATTGATAAATGTGAATTTTAATATTGTTGATCAAGATAAAATCTTTAAACGTCCGATCATATTTAGTATAAAGTAGATATTATTTGAACTCTTAGTGGGCACAATCGGTCGGCAGCAGTCGAAGTGTTTGGTAGTCGTTAAGAACAGAATAGTGACAATTTTCAATTGCCTTGTGATTATTTTGAATAAACGGAATATAAGTTTTAAGAATATGAATTCAAGTTTCCATTGTTTCATTGGAGAGAAGCAACGCCCTCCTACACTATATATACATTTTTGAACATGACATATCCCCCTATTAGTTGACCAATGAGTGCACGGACGAGACTGACGTTAAAGAAAAATATTCTACACATAAGTAATAGTAAAGAGTTGTAATTAATATACGCTTTCACACATTAAAATTATTTTGTTTAGTGGAGGGGCGGGGGCGATTTTTAGACTGGAAGGTCTTTATTAGGAACATATGAATAAATATATGTACTGGAAAGATAACTGACTTGAAAAATCAAAAAGTGGACGCTACCTGTTTGTCGAGCGTTAGTTCGAGCTCGAGCTGTCCCGGCGACAGCGTGAAGTCCTTGCGGACCACGGTGCAGGGCTGCGGCCCGGGCTTGTCCGGCGCGTACTGGATCTTGCGGATGCCCAGCGCAATCGTGCTCCTGCCACGAGAGAGCGATATAATCACAACCTCAGCCCCAGTTTAAAGTAAGTAATACATTTAATAAACATGCATTTTTGTTTACTTTTATTATTATTTGATACAATATTTGCTATAATAACAAATATTTGATTACATACATATTCATTCATAAATCGGTTAAAAATAGAGACCACGCAAGGTAATGGGCTTTCTGCAGGGACACCAACCTGCGATGGGAGCGATCAATCTCCGTATCTCCAACAAAAAGCTTTACGTAGTAGTGAACGCCACAGGGCTCGCCTTCATCCTCGAGTCCCGGCTGCAGCGTGACCGATCCCGGAGCACCCGGAGGCACCGTCAGACGGAATGGTATCGCGTTCTCTCCCAACTTTTTCATCAGGCGTTCCTGTCGAGCAACATCTCAAAATTGTCATGCTTTTGTTAATAAGATAAACATACTTTGTACATCACGAGGCTGTTCTGAAGATGACTACGTAAAGGAACGAACACGGAAAGAAACGAGAAACACAGACGTAACTCCTATATATCTTAACGACTGTGTGTAAGCCGTTCTATTTTGTGACGCGGAAAAGACTAGCGACAAGCAGTTTAAATTGCGAAAGAGTCCAAAAACACCGAGATGAAAATGAAGACAATACATTCATTCGCAAAAGGCTGAAGATCCTATTATGAAACGAAAGCGGCGTCCCATAACTCAATACAGCTCGAGAGGCGGCGGCGTGTTAATAAAGACAAATAGATGGCTTTGTAGCTCCGGCGATGGAGTGTTTACGCCACTGCGTCGCTATAAACCAGTCCACGCAGACCCGCACCGCCGCGCCGGGGCGCGCTGGGACACGCGGGACATTCCTGCACACCACTCACCGCACCAGCACCGCTATAGCCAGCTATAGCTAGTATCAAGGGTCTACGCGTCTATCTAAATTATACATCTGTCCGCACGCAGAAACATTTTTACAAGCAATTAACATATTAATTTAAATAAAAATTTACGACCACAAAAGCAGTGACAAGTCTCATTCTACATTATGACTTCCTACCGGAAGGCGAATGATTTCCTGTTGCCAAGTGTCCAGGAAATGAATTAAGTAGAACGTAAGGAAGGATGGTAGAAAACACAGCATTCTTTTACAATTACATACTAACTGGCTTGAAAAAAAGATTTTCAGTTTAGTGTGATAATCATTTATGTATAAAGTATCTTAGTAGGTATTAAGAATATAATTCTTGAAAAACGTTACCAAACCATACCTCCTGATGGAAACTGACAAAAAATGTCTAATGTCACGTTAAATCAATTACAGGTGCGTCCTTACTCCAGAAAACTAAGATCATAAGACTTGTGAAAGCATCACTAGTGCAAAAAATTCAAATCGATTTCGATTTAGTCCGATGTTTTTTAAACAAACAATCGTAAAATAACTATTGTTCCCTCGCTGAAACACAGGAGGCAGGTAGTAGAACGATGAAATTATCCCATCCACCCTGATTGCGCGACGTACTCAAGAGATCATATACGATGCACTCAAGCCGCGAAACCACTCGCGCTTCATAGAACATAACTATCAATAAGTAGCGAGTGTTAATCCCAAATGAATTCGATTCTCCCTCGGAAGCGCCCGCCCGATCTAATTATTGCTGGCGTAGCTAGTTAATGCCGGTAATTGGGTTCAATTATTTAATCTTCTAGGTTTCAAAGCTACTGTGCAGTCTCCCTAACTCTCGAAAACGCGAATATTCAACAGCGCTCGAGAATATTATAATATTATAGCCAAATCACTTTATAAACTTCGGTCATTCGGTATTAGTATAAAGAATTTATCACCTCGCCTCATCAAAAAGTAAAAGACAAATTGAATTCGAAATACCGTGATTACATGTATACATCCATAAAATTTTATACTGATGCATGTTTCATTGATTTAAATCTATGAAAACTTAAATAACAAAATATAAATATAATAAAGACGTATAATAATTTAGATGAACTTGGCAGTAATTAACCTGAGTACGGTGACAGTAACAGGTAACGATGTAAAATAACGGACAATAAACATTTGGTATTATATAAACGTGGAGGTACGTTCCATTTAGTATTTATATAATTGATAAATATTAGATGCATTCTATATTTTTAGAACCATAGAATTTTTAAGATACTGAGAGGTTTTTGTGAAAATATGCAAGCTTGTATATTTTTATTATTAAAAATAAACCTGGGCACAAGAATCCTTTAGTCAAAAGACAAAAATTTAGGCAAAAGACTATTAATTAGGAAACCAGGATTACTCGCAGCTAGTGCGGATAATACTGGACAAATACTGTAGAAAAAATTTATACGTGCGTATTAAAAATAACAAATTAATACATACGCACGCATAAAATAACGAATAAGTTATGTCTTAAAAAAAGCAATATTATGTAAAGCAATAGTATGCAATATTATTATAATAGAATTTAGTTGATAAAGGTCGGTTACCTGTGTGCGCGAGAGCTCGTAGTTCCTTTTCTCGGGGACCGGGTAGATCTGCTCGGAGACGAGATACAGCTCCTTGAAGAAGTTGAGCCCCATCACCTCGTCCTCCTCGCGGCCGTAGCGGAACGTGCACACCACCTGCACGAACACCTTGCGCTGCTGGATGTACTCCGGGTCCACCACCACCATGCCATCTGGTGCAATGATAAACTCATGTGCTATAACTGTAATTATTCTACTAAAATTACTTTATGACTGAATATAGAATGAGTAAACGTAGATCAACCTTGACTACATTAAATAGAATTCGCAGGCATACTCAAGCTATATTTTCCTTAATGAAAATTATACTTTCTAATACGAACGTGACGTATAGCGTTGATAATTAATTCAGTTGATTAGCCGAAGCTCCAAAATATTTTATAAACCCTGTATATTAACCATAATCAAAACGCAAAAAACACGTATTCAATCCAGGCACAAATTAATAAGTAGCGGCAGTGCCGCTGCGCATTAGTACCAAAAAAAATGTTATCCTTAAGCTGCAGTTGCTAGAGCATGATGATGGTGGTTGAACATTTCTTGGTTCGGCTCCGGAGGCACAGCTCATAACAGCAGTTTTCTTGCTCCTTTGTTCTAGTTTAAAGGGTGTGGTAAGGAACACACACTTAACTGAGGCGTTCCAAATTAGTCTTCGGGGGTAGCAACGCCTTTATAATCGATCTAAGAAAGAACTTCGTTCCTGTCTTGGGTTAATTATATATGTCCATGAGCGACAGTGAGTACTCTGCTACTTATTTAAAAAAAACACGGTATTGGACAGTTAATTCCCCGATGAGTGACGTACACTAACCTATTGGCTCCACGTAAGATATGTGGTCCACAAAGTCCCTCTTCGCCATGTACATCGTGAGCTTTCCATTGGGAGAGCACTTCTTAAATACTTTGAAATTGTACACCATGTTGGCAGTTTTACCCAGATACTTTTGCAACTATTATTTGTAGAGCACTGTCAATATACTGCGCTCAACGGCTGAATACGTCCTAGATGGAGCTCCACCGCAATATATAAGGGATTACTCGAGTGTGAGGCTTCTGAGCCGCCCTAATCTTGTTTACCTCATTAGCGATCACGTGAGTAGACCACAATGCGGCGAGGGCGACCCACGTGCACAAACAAGAAAATGACTTATGCGATTTCAGACCAAATCCACCGCCACATGTAGCTATACGTGCTGCGTGCGAGCGATCGATGAAGTAATAACCTTTAATACTGTATGCGTCAATATCGTCGCAAGGTCGGGGTTCGGGGGGTTCGCAGCGCGTATCGTGTCTCCAGAACCCGTCGTCATAAACATGCGTTTCCAGGCCGGCCGTATAGCGCATACATAAACACGAGGCCGCTTTACTGTAAATTGAAAAAGTCGTATCAATCGCGGGACGGGGCCGACTCGTAAAAGCCGCATATTCAATAAGCGGCGGATTCGGAATAAATAAAGCCATCTCGCCGCCGCACCTCGTAAACCCTTCGAATTCGGTCACTCGCTGCCGTCGGGCGCCCCGAGCGAGCCCGAGCCGTTCTTATCAATCCAAGGGGCACGTCGCCGCTTGTCTCGCGGACGTGATACGATCGCCGGCGCCTGCATCCACCGTCCACTGCTTCAGTCGGCCGTTCACATTCAATGAGACCGTCGCCAGCGACGCCCACTCCGAGTACTCATATTATCGCTTCTCGCATATCATCCCTCCATGTTTTTGTACTCTCAAAACTTATGATTAAGAAAGTTATCTCGGAACAAACTGATACGCCCAACATTCCGAATTTTGTGGCAGGAAAACTTTAGAACATAAAATAATTAAATAAACTTACGAACAAAATCCTGCTTTGGTACATTATGATATTATTAGATTTATATTTTCAAGGTTTACAGGTAAGTTAAGCCACTTGAAACTGATATAGCGAATATTTCCAATATTACCTACCTATTATGTCTAGACAGAATGATATTTTGATCGTATGTTTATAAAAACATCTCTCAAAGTCATTAAATTAGACAATAACAATTTCGCAACACCATGTCGTCTGAGGATGTGTGGGCAGTATACCTTCACACACCGTTGTTTAGAACGATTCACCTATTAGCTAAGTAATACTTAATTTAGTTAGATGAGTAATACAACTTTAATGTAGCGGTTATGTAGTGTGCAGAAACTGCAAAGTGTCCTGTTATCCAATTTTCATTGTTGCAGTGAAATATTCACAATTACAATTATAATATTAGCGCTGGCACCACATTGTTGCCGATAACAGCCGTTACGTCGTCTTGCACCATAGGCTCTATACGAAAATTTAAAAGCAAGTACTATAAAAAGAGCTATTTTAGTTTTCACTCCACGACAGTTACCCTGCTGATAAAATTTGTTACAAACAAGGCTTACCGGCTTACTTGATTAAAACTTGAGAAAAAATACACGAATTCATATTTCTAAATTTTAAAAGAAATCTTTAGAATCGTTGTGATTTAAAATGCGATGTAACGGAAAGGCACCACGACAATCAGACATAAATATAGAATTAAGCCGGCGAAAGAACTTTTTTGAATGCCTATAGGTAACTCAAAATAGAGCTTCTTGCGTGTATCTTTACATATAATAAATCTGTAAGTGATTGATGCCTGTACATGGAAGATATCTAAGAGAAAGTCTTTTAGGGGTCTTTATTTAAAGAATAAAATCCAACAAAACGATTTTTAGAACTTTTATCTGTTTGTCTGTTTATTTGTGCGTTTGAACACGCTAATCTCAGAAACGGCTGATCCGATTTGAATGCGGTTTTCATTGATGTATTGTTGCTCCACTTAATATTTAGTATCTCATAAAAATCGGTTCATAATTAAAAAAAATGTGGGACGAGGGATGGGGTGGCGGTACGAAGTGCGCCAGGTTAGCTAGTTCCTCAATAAGCACATAAACAAATAAAAATCGTAGGAAAGATAGTGCAGCGACTATCCGAGCGGCCTTGCCCAGCTGATCCGCATGCCGTTCCAGCATGATACACGCGCGCGCGCCGCCGGGTCGTTCACCACGTCTGCCGTCTCGCTCACTCACTATGCAACAACAGTAAGAGGCACTCCCTCGCACGGCATGCACCCACTACAGCAGCAATACACTTCGCGTCATGATACACGGTTTCTAATAAACGACCGTAAGGCGTATTTCATCCATTGGCAAATCATAATTATGCAGATAGATAGAACCAAATTCATTCTTAAAAAAATTAATGTTTACTTGGCAGTTACATAAATCGACTATCGATCATGATTTCTTTTTTTAATTTCAATGTTTTTTGACCTGACAATATTACATTCTGTATTATTGGCAATATTAGACAACTTTGCTTACTTACTGTAGAAAAAGTACGTACGTACGTACGTACGTGTTAGATAATATCCTCCCAATGCGGATTTCTTGTCAGTTAGTCCCACAGAATAACAAAAATGGACTGCATTTCTAAGCTGGATTATATATATTTCGCTTCGAAACCCAGTGCCGAGAGGACTTGAACAAGCCATTTACTGAATAGTAACGTATACATAATCGAGTACTCTGAGTTAACAGCTTTTTCAATGGATATATGATCATTTTCTTCGTGCTAGCGAATCATCGCTGTTCAAATCATATCAGATATCAAACCTACATAAATATAACGAATTAATACACTCATACACTAACAATTTAGCTTACCTACTTTATATACTTAAGTATGTGTTTACTACTTAAGTATTCTTTACACTAGTAAGTTTAACTTAATAGTTGGAAATCGGAACACTGTAGGTAGGTACTACATATAACCCACTATCCGTCTGCTCTTTCCTATATTTGCTTCATCAGTCATGTATCTTGAAGTTTAAATTTTCAATGCAATTCCTGAACAAATGTTCATCATTCGCGGGCAATCCAATCATTCATATAATTAATAATATCCAAGAATATATACTGTTTCCTTCAGGGAGAAGAAAGGTTAAAGAAATTTTCAGAACTCAGTACAATAATGTGGCGAAAGTGTCCCTGACCATGCCCCACCTCCGGAATGCAAACGAAGACGAAGACGATGACGTCACCCCAGCGACTCGACGCGACTCCCGCGCACCTCCTCCCCCGCCCCCGCCGCGCCGCCCCGCGCACGCCCGCCACTCAACAGTTACTCGTCCCTCACCGCTCAGCGAAC